>PVHX01007976.1:0-86891 GCA_004024805.1 Geosciurus inauris
AAAAAAAAAAAAAAAAAAAAAAAAAAAAAAAAAAAAAAAAAAAAAAAAAAAAAAAAAAAAAAAAAAAAAAAAAAAAAAAAAAAAAAAAAAAAAAAAAAAAAAAAAAAAAAAAAAAAAAAAAAAAAAAAAAAAAAAAAAAAAAAAAAAAAAAAAAAAAAAAAAAAAAAAAAAAAAAAAAAAAAAAAAAAAAAAAAAGCTTGCAATCAAAATTCTAGCAGCCAAGAGAGAAATTAAAGTGGAATTCAGGAATTTCCAAAATTCAGGAAACTATAAGTGGAGAATAAGAATGCTCACAGAATGCTAATAGACTATCCAGAAAGTTTCCTAAATATTAAAAGCAGTGTCATAAAACAGCAAATAGATAGTATTCTTTTTAAAACAATAAAACAAGGAAAAGTTCCAAAAACTCACAAGCAAAATTAAAACCAAGCATATATATTAAATGAGTAAATATAATATACTACTCTTACTTAATTTAATAAAGAGGACTATTCCATTGAATAAGAAAGCAAAACTCAATTTTTATATTGAATGCAAGATACACTCTAAAATAAAATATCTGAAGAAGACTGACAATCAGAGGCTGTGCAAAGATAGATGAGGCATATGTGAACAAACACAAGTTAAAGCCTTAACCTTAACAACAAAAACAACAAATAAATTCAAGTTAAAAGCATTAGAGAAAGAACACACACTTAAAATATAGTTATATCAACTAATTTAGTATCAACATCATAAAGCAAATACTATAGAAGATAGAAAGGAGAAATTGTTGAAAAACAAACTAGTGATAAGAGACATTACAAATTCCTGTCACTGGCCATGACAGATCAAGTGGTCATAAAACATTTGGCAAAATTAAATAATAGGCCCACAAAATAAAATTTAAAAATTCCTCAACCAACTGTACACTACATTAAACATATAGGAGATGGCTATCAATAGGAAGAGAAAAAGAAAACAAAAAATCTGAAAACTAAAATTCTTGTTGATTACAAAATCAAATGGAAATTGCAGAGGATCTAAAACAAAATGAAATGAAGTTCCTAAAATGCTGCCTATCAAAACTATAGGATAGCCAATAAACCAGTGTTCATAAGAACATTAACAATGTCAAGTATTTACATTAACAAAAAGAAAAGGATAAAAATGAGCACTTAAGAATTTGGAGAGAAGGGAATCACTCCTCAAGACATACACAGGTTGCTCCCTTACCCACAGGGACTTTGTCAGAGCATCTGTTATGGTTTGGATATGATGTGTCCACCAAAAGCTCAAAATGACTAGATTATGAGAGCTTGTTATGGTTTGGATGTGAGGTGTCCCCCAAAAGCTCACATGTGAGACAATTCAAGAAGTTTCAGAGGAGAAATGACTGGGTTGTAAGAGTCTTAAACCAATCAGTGAATTAATCCCCTGATAGGGATTAACTGAGTGGTAACTAAAGTGGTAGGGTGTGGCTGAAGGAGGTGGGAATTGAGGTGTGGCTTGGGAGTATATATTTGTATCTGGCCAGTGGAGCATCTCTGCTTTCTGATCATCATATGAGCTGCTTTCCTTTACTACATTCTTCTGCCATGATATTGTGCTTCACCTTGAGCCCTGAGGAATGGAGCCTACTGTCTGTAGATTGAGATCTCTGAAACCATGAGACCCCTGAAATAAAATTTTCCTCCTAAAATTGTTCTGGTCAGATCTTTTAGCCACAGCAGGGAAAGGGGTGACTAAAACAGACCTATAACTTATTCAGTGGATTAATCCATTTTCTGAATCAATAATTTGAAATGACCACTGCTGTACTGGGTGATAACTCCAGGCAGGTAGAATATATTTGGAGGAAGTAGGTCACTGAGGGCACTCTTTTGTGATTTACATTTTTTTGCTGGCACTTTACACTCTCTCCTTTCTAACCATTAAGAGTTGAGTAGCTTTTCTCCATCATGCCCTTCTGCCATAATGTTCTGCCTCATTTTAGGTCCACAGCAATGGAGTTGTCTGACCATGTACTGAATCTCTGAAACCATGATACAAAATAAACTTTTCATGCTCTATGTAGTTCTTGTTGGGTGTTTTAATCAAAGCAATGAAGAGCTGAATAACATAGAATCTCACATGACACTAATGAACTCAGTTGGCTCTGCCTGTGGGCTGTGAACTGAAGGGAGTGTGAGAGCCATGGGGAGGAGAGTGGTACACTCTCAAAGCTGACAATGAATTCAGCGATCTTGGAGGATGTCATTGTGGACTTTACCTGGGAGGAATGAGCTTGGCTGGATCCTTCCCAGAAACTCTATGGTGATGTGACACAGGAAACTTTTAACAACTTGGTCTCTGTAGGAAGTGTGAGAAGATAAGAATTTTAAAGATTGGTACAAAAATAGGAGGGGGAGTAGAATTTAATGTATCATTGGGATATTGGTCTCCTAAAATGTTATTGAAAATATTCTTTCTACTGATAATTTTAGAAAGAATTTCCAAACTATTGACATTGATTTTTCTTTGAGTGTTTATTGAGTGTTCACATTAAGCTCTGTAGGCTATGTGGTTCTGCATTTCTCTTTCTTGCAATAAGATTTCTTGCAATAAGCCTTCTTGTAGAGAAATCTTGTAAAGGTTAAGAGCATCATCACAATGGAGAAATCTTTAGCCACATTCCAAATATTATTCTGAACAAGAAAAGTCCTACTGGAGTAAAACCATATAAATGTAATGCACATAAAATAGTCATCATGTGTCACTTATCCCTTAATATCACATTGTTGCTGACATCATTTACAAAGCCTGTGAGACTCAGGAATATGTGAAGAAAGTATAATTTTAAGCAATGTGGGAAAGCCTTCAATGATACCCATTCCTTTCAAAAGATTGGAAGGACTCATTCTGCAGAAAAAAATCAGTAATTATAAGGAATGTGGGACATTTTTTGTTTCTTATAAAAGTCATAGAAGACAAATGATAATGCACACTAGAACAGAATCTGGTTCCGTTCAAGGCCATGTGGACTATTTTGAATGTAAAGTTTGTACGAAAGTCTTTAACTCTACAAGTTCAATTATCAGGAATGAAAGGACTCACTCTGGAGAGAAATCATATGAATGTAAAGAATGTGGTAATGCCTACAGTGATTCTGGTTCTTTTAAATTCCCTGAAAGTACTCACACTGGGGAAAAACCCTATGAATGTTAGCACTGTGGGAAAGCCTTCATTTTCCTGAAAACGTTGAAAGACATATGGAAGAGCATCCTGGAGATGGACCTTATAAATGTAAATTTTTGTGGTTAGGCATTTAGTTTTCCCAGTTCAGCTCCAAGCATGGAATGGTTCATATTGGAGAGAAATCCTATGAATCTAAGCAATGTGGGAAAGCCTTCAGAGATTCTGGTTCTGTTCAAGCCCATGAAAGGGCTGACATGGAGAGAAACCTTAAGAATTCAAATACTATATGAAGGCCTTCAGTGATCTTAATTCTTTTTGAGTTGGTGGAAATCTTAATTTCTTATGAAAAGTTTGGAAGAAACATGGTAGAGTGGTAGAGCATACTGGAAATGGACCTTGTAAATACAAATTTTGTGGGAAAGCATTAACTTTCTTAGTTAGGTTTGAGGCATTGCCACATGCCTTACATCCATCAGTTTTCTCTCAAGTAGGAGCCCTTTCGTGGACTTGAAATTCCTGAAGGCTTTCCCACACTGCTTACATTCTTAAGGCTTCTCTCTAGTGTGAATCCTTTCATGGACTTGAACTAGATTTTGTGAAGTTTTTTTCCCACATGAAAGGACTCAAACAGGAGAGAAACTTTATGAATGCAAACAGTGAAGGAAAGCCTTCACTCACTTTGGTTGTTTTCAAGAAAACAAAAGGACTCACACTACAGAGAAACTTTATGAATGTTTGGAATGTGGGAAAGCTTTTGTTTCTCTTGCAAACATTGGAAGGCACATAACAGAGATATACCTTATAAATATTAATTTTGGGGGAAAGGCTTTAATTTTCCCAGCTGACTTCTAAGCCATAAAAAGTCTCACTTCAGATAAACGTGGTGAATATAAATAGTGTGGTAAAGACTTTACTTATTTCAATTGTTTCAAATACAAGAAAAAAATTGTACTGTAACAAATGCTATGAAAATAAGGAATATGTGAAAGCCTTCAACTTTTCAGTTCCTTTCCAACTCATAAAATAACTCAAATTGGAGAGATGCCCTATGAAAGGAACATGGGAATCCTTTTATGTAATCTTTCCAGTACTGAAACAAATGCATAATGGACAGACACCCAATAAATGTCAAAATGTGGGAAAGCTTTCTGTTATTTTAGTTCAACTCAAAGCCATAAAAGAATGTGTACTGATGAGAAACTCCATGAATATACATAAAGTGTCAAAGCTTCTGGTAGCCTGCATCCTGACAAAGACACGTATGTTACACACAGAATTGAAGCACTATTACTTTTAAAAATGCAAGAACATTTTCCATTTCACCAAGTTTTTTCCTCCTTCCTTCCAGATTTCCTCATTCCATCCTTCTCTCTTTCCCTCTGTTTTAAACTGGGGATTGAATTCAGGGGCACTCTACCAATGAGCCACATACCCAGCCCTTTGTATTTTGAGAGAGAGTCTGGCTGTGTTGCCAGGCTGACTTTGAACTTGTAATCTTCCTACCTCTGCCTTCTGATCAGCAGTGATTAAAAGAGTACTCTACCATGTTCAAAGATTAACCAGGTACTTTAAATCAGGTGAAAAATCACACTGGGGAAAATTTTTATACATGTAAGTCATATTAAAAATCTGATGAAAATTGATTCTTGTTCAATTTTATAAAAACTTCACAGCATGAAAGAAATGTTGTGAGAGTGATAAACACATTGTGTTTTTTGGTAGTCTATTTTTAACTTAGATCTATAAACATTTCATTTCTCTTTTTGCAAAGGAGCATTGAAGATACTTCTGTAAATATTCTTTAAGCAATCATACATGTGTTTAATAGGTAGGTAGTATGTTTTCCTCGAGTTGATACAATTATTCTCTTTCCATTTTGATATGTGTGTGGGTGAACTGTATTGATAGCATTGTGGTAGGTTTAATTTTTATATAGTTTAATTAGCATATGATTAATGGTTTACTGAAAAATGACATTTTGTTAATTGCTGTGATTTCATTACTGGCCTATGAGGTAAGTAAAGTATATCTGCCCCTGCCTTTTTTTTTTTTTTTTTTTTTTGGTAAAAACTATGGTTCAAGAAAAAGGAAAAGGTGAACAAAGAGGTTTGTTTCATTTTCCATTCTAATAAATTGTTACCTTCAATTTCTTTTTTAAAAATTACAGAAAGAATCCAATTTAAATAGAGAAGCAGATAAAGAATTGATAGAGGAAAAAAACAAAAATTCATGCTCTAGAAAATAGGTAAATAGAAAAAACAATGGAACAATAAATTCAAAGCTGATAGTTGGGAAAAATATAATGATACAATGGTCACTGTTTGCTAACAAAGTTAGAAAAGTACATAAATAGAGAAAACACAAAATCTTAAGATAAGAAATTACTTTGAGAAAATAATCACAGAAATTGTCCATGAGCATTTCCCAAAATGCTCCAATCCACATGTTTTAAAGGAAATTCTGCCAAACATTTAAGGAATTCCTGAAGGCTCCTGAATGTAGTAAATACATGCATTTTATTAAGCATTATGTTGATATCAAAACATCAAGGTAAAAGAATACCTAAGAGAAGAAAACTATCAAATTAATGTATTAATATTAGTGTAATAATTTTAATGAAATATTACACTCATATTAAAACTACTAAAAGACTAATTGCAATAAGGGATTTCTTTCAAGAAATGCAAAATTGTTGAAGGGCCTAAATCTAATAATATAATTTATGGTATTAACAGATCCAATCAACAAAAATAAAAAACATACTAACAGTTAATTATTCTCTAGTATTTACTTATATCAGACAATATTCTAATTAGTATACATATGTTAACTCATTAAGTTTCACAATTTCCATATGAAATAAAAATCTAGTTCATAGGTTAAGAAACCACTAATGAGAGGCATTTGAAACTTCTTCAGAATTACAAACCTGATAAGTGACAGAAATACTTTCTGGAACACAGTTAGTGCCTGTTTTTAGACTCTGTCTTCCAATCCATTATATATACTGCTACTCTTACATCATCTTCATTGATGCTGAAATACCATTTGTAACAATTCAACATTCATTCTTTTTTTTTAAATTTTTTTTTAGTTGTTGACGGATCTTTATTTTATTCATTTATTATTTATATGTGGTGCTGAGGATCGAACCCAGTGCCTCATGCATGCTAGGCAAGCGCTCTACCACTGAGCTATAGCCCCAGCCCTCAACATTCATTCTTAAATTTGCTCATAAAATAGAAAGAGATGACTATTTCCTTAATATGATAAAATATGTCTATTTCTAGTCAAAACACAAGATATGTTTAATGACAAAACCATTAGAAACATTTCAACTAAAGTGAAGGGAAAAACCATATAATCAGATTCATGTGACTCTTATCATCATATACATCCATACATGACTGGGATCTTAATTAAAATAAGAGATATTTCAGGCATATATATATATATATATATATATATATATATATATATTACTGTCATATATAACTAGAAAGAACAAATAAAAGTTTTTAGAAACCAATGATCCCATTTATTGATACTTCATTTTACCTTTGTGCTTTAGGAGTATTGTTGAGGAAGTTGGTTCCTAAGCTGACATGATGGAGAGTTGGCTTTACATTTTCTTGTAGTAGGATATTGGTTCTAATATCTACTTTGAGTTCAGTTTTGTGCAGGCTGAGATAGGGGTTAAATTTCATTCTGCAACATACAGATTTCCAGTTTTCCCAGCACCACTAGTTGAAGAGCCTATCTTTTCTTCAATGTATGTTTATGGCCCCTTTGTCCAGTATGAGATAACTGTATTTATGCAGGCTTGTCTCTGTCTTCTACTCTGTTCCACTGGTCTTCATGTCAAGTACAAGAACTAAAATCAAGAATCAATAAATGGGGGGCTGGAGTTGTGGCTCGGTACTTGCCTAGCATGTGTGAGGCACTGGGTTCAATTCTCAGCACCGCATATAAGTAAATAAAATTAAAGTCCATTGACAACTAAAAAAAATATTTTAAAAAAAGAATCAATAAATGGGATGGTATCAAACTAAAAATAACCTTTCCACAACAAAGGAAACAATCAAGAACATGAAGAGAGAGCCTACACAATGGGAGAAAATCTTTGCCACCTTCACCTCAAATAGAGCATTAATTTCCAGGATATATAAAGAATTCAAAAAACTTAACACCAAAAAATAAGAAATAAAAAAATCTCAATAAATGGACAAAGGAACTGAATAGGCACTTCATGGCAGAAGAAATATGAACGGTCAATAAATATATGAAAAAAATTTTAATATCTCTAGCAATTAGAGAAATGCAAACTAAAACCACACTGAGATTTCATCTTACCCCAGTCAGAATGGCAATTATTAAGAATAAAAGTAACAGGGGCTGGGGTTATGGCGCAGTGGTAGCGTGCTTGCCTAGCATGCATGAGGCACTGGGTTCGATCCTCAGCACCACATAAAAATAAAATAAAGATATTCTGTCCACCTACAACTAAAACAATAAAATATTTTTAAAAAACGAATAAAAGTAAAAATAAATGTTGGCAAGGATGTATAAAAAAATCTTACACTCATACATTACTGGTGGGACAGTAAATTGGTGCAAACACTCTGGAAAGCAGTATGGAGATTCCTCAGAAAACTTAAAATGGAACCACTATTTGATCCAGTTATACCACTCCTCGGTATATATACAAAGGACCTAAAATCAGCACATTATAGTAACATGGCCACATCAATGTTTATAGGAGCTCAATTCATAATAGCTGAACTATGGAACCAACCTAAGTGCCCTTCAACAGATGAATGGATAAAGAAAATATGAAATACACACACACACACACACACACACACACACAAAAGCACAATATGGAATATTACTCAGCCATGAAGAAGAATGAAATTCTGACATTTGCCAGTAAATGGATGGAACTGGAGACTATCAGTCTAAATGAAATAAGCCAATCCCCCCAAACCAAAGACTGAATGTTTTCTCTGATATGTGGATGCTAACACACAATAAGGGGAGGGAAAGGTGTTAGGTTGGCTCGAGATCTCACATTTCTTCTCATGAGGTGATCGCAGAGCATACAACTTGGCGAGCTCTGCGCGGCAGCAGCAGACGCAGATCATGTAGCATGGTGGATACCATGCAGCTGTGGCGGGTGTAGGGCGTTGGTTTGGAGCAGCTCTGGGGAATGAAGCATCAAGCAGCCCACATGCGCTAAGGAACAGCCTACCAGACGCTGATATGTAAGCAGTAATGGCACCTCCTACCAATCGGTGGACTTTTCCTGACTCATCCAGGAAGGACTCTGACCTCGGCAGGATCCCCTGACCAATCCCAGGGGATGCAGGACTCTAGATACCTCCTCTTCCTATCTCATAGCCTCTTCATTCCTGCCTTATGCCCTCCCCTTCCTGACTGGGCCCTTTAAATCTTCTTTACTGCGGAACAGTTGTGCCACTCTCCGGGTCACACTCTGATGGACGGGAGAGTTCAGCCCAAGAGCATGCATTTCCAATAAAGCCTTGCCCAGCGGTTTTATTTGCCTCCTGTTGGTTATCTGGCTTTACATGACCATGATTTTTACATGAAGAACAGAAGTTTATTAGATTAGACAATGAGGAATGAAGGGGAGGGAGGAGAGATGTAAATAAGAAAGACAATAGAATGAATCAGATGTAACTTTCCTATGTTAATATATGTATATACCACCAGTGTAACTCCACATCAAAAGAAAAAACACGTGATCATCTCAATGCACGTAGAGAAAGCACTTGACATAATTCAACATTCCTTGATGATAAAAACTCAGCAAATTAGGTATGGAAGGAAGGCATGAAAGTAAAACCCACAACAAACATCATCCTGAGTGAAGAGAAGTTGAGATATTTTCCTCCAGAATCTAGAACAGTAAAAGGATGCTCACTTTCATCACTTCTATTCAAAAGAGTACTGGAAGTCCTAGCCAAAGCAATTAGGGAAAAGAAACAAAGGGCATCTAAATTGGAAAGGAGGAAGTCATATTATCCCTGTTTGTAGATGATATGATTGTACATATAGAAAATCTTAGACAACACCAAAAAACTTTTAGAATTAATAAACAAATTCAGTAAATTTGCAACATACAAAATCAACACATGGAAATTAGTAGTGTTTCTGTAAGCCAATAGCAAACTACCTGAAAAAAAAATCAAGAAAGCAATTCCATTTACAATAGCTACCAAAAAAATGCTTTAATAATAAATTTAACCAAGGAAGCAGAAGATCACTACAAGCAAAATTTATAAAAACTTGATGAAAGAAATTGAAAAGAGAAGAATAAAAAAATAGACGATATAATGGTTTTATAGGTTGGAAGAATTAAAATGTTAAAATGTTCATACTACTCAAAATTCTCTGGTTTCAATGTGATTGCTACCAAAATACCAATATCATTCTTCTCTGAAATAGAAACAAAATACCCTAAAATTCATATGGAACCATAAAAGATGATGAAAGCCATCTTGAACAAAAAACAAAGCTGAAGGCTTTACAAAAGCTGACTGGAAACTATGTGCCAAACCTAACCAGCTTGATAGTGGGGAAAAACCAGACTCAGAGACCAATGGAACAGAGGAGAGAACAGAAATAAATCCATAGACAACCGACTTCCAACAAAGAATTAAGATCCCACACTGGTGATAGAGCAGTCCCTTTAATAAATGGTGCTGAGAAAACTGGAAATATTCATAAAGAATGAAACTAGACCTTATCTTCCACTTACAAAATCAACATACAATGAATTAAAGACTCAAATTTAAGACCTGCAATTGTGAAATTACTAAAATAAAATGGGGTATAACGCTTCACGACATGGGTCTAGACAGGAATCTTATGTATAAGACCTCAAAAGCATAGGCAACACAAGTAAAAATAAATAAAGGGGATTGCATCGAACTAAAAAGCTTCTTCACAACAAAGGAAACAATCAACAGAATGAAAAGACAATTTAAAGAATGGAAGAAAATATTTGCAACTATGCAGCTCTTGACAACATCCAGAATATACGAAGAACTAAAAAGATTCAATGGCAAAATAAATAAGTAAATATTATTTTAATATGGGCAAAAAGGAGCTGGGATGTGGCTCAGTGATTGAATGCTTGCCTGGCAAACATGAGGCCCTGGGTTCAATCCCCTGCACCATTAAAAAAAAAAACAACCAAACTATTTGATTAGACATTTCTACAAAGAAGATATGCAGATGGCTAAAGAGTCTATGAGAAAACAAAAACAAAACAAAACAAAACAAAATAAAAGAAAGGCTGAGCACCACTAATCACCAAGGAAATGCCAATCAAAACTACAGTGAGGTATCATCTCATATCTGTTAGGATGGTTTTTATCAAAAAAATCAAAAGTTAATGTTAAGGAGGATGTAGAAAAAAAAAGCTCATTATAGAAAACAGTATGGAGTGTCCTCAAAAAGTTAAAAGAATAATAGAATCATAGTTATCCCACTACCAGATGTATATCCAAAGGGAATGAAATCATGCATATTGAAGATACATCTGTACTCCTATGTTTGTTGCAGTACTGTCCACACTTGCCAAGGTATGGAATGAACCTAGGTATCCATCATACAGAAAATAGATAAAGAAAATTTGGTATATTTGCACAATAGACATTATCACTCATAAAATGAAAAAAAATCCTGTCACTTGCAGCAACATGGTTGAGCCTGGACGACATTATGTTAAATGAGGTAAGCCAGATGTAAATGTGAAATACAAAAGAGTTCATCTCATAGAAATAGAAGAATGTATTTACCAGAGGCAGGGAAGGGTCAGGGATAGGGAATGACAGAAGAAAATAGTCAGTAGGCACAAAGTTAGACAGGAAGAACAAGTTCAAGTGCTCCATTACATAGTAGGGTGACTGTAGTTAATGACTGTAGTTAACGATAATATGTTGTACGTTTCAAAAGAGCTACAAGATTTTGAATGTTCTCACTACAAAGAAATGATAAATATCTGAGGTGATGTATATTCTAATTACCATGAATTTTGACACATGCCTCAAATCATCACAACAAACTCCAAAAATATGTATAATGATTATGTGTCAATTAAACTTAAATAAAACTAAAAAAAAATAAAATTGCTACCTTGTTCAAATAAGAACAAATAAACAAAGTCAAGTACAGAGGAATGATGCTCATTCTTTCTACCATTATTTAACATTACTTGGAAGTACTAACAAACCCAATGAGCTAATAGAAAAATTTGAAATGTAAAAATTAAAAGGAGGACATTTTCGCTATGTGAGGATAATATGATTGTTTACCTGGATAATCCAAAATAATACATTTTTAAAAATTATTAGCAATAAGATGAATTCAGTAAGATATCAGATTTGGACCCTCATACGTTCAGTCCCTCATCAAATGTGACTTCAGATGAGACCAACAGTAGAACTGTCCAGCTCAGTCCCATGCAAATTCAACCCACAGAACTATGAACAAATAAAATGAGCATTGCTTTAAGTTACTAAATGTTTAAATGGTTTGTTATGCAGCAATAGATAAGTAAAACAGAACATGACAATATAGCATATTTTATAAGTGAAAAAAAACTCAACACTTAGTAAATGTCTTTGAAAGCTTTGGTAGTTCTTTAGAAAAAATTAAACCAGGCCTATATCTTACCTATACTTGATAGTTTTTCAGGATTACTTTAAGATGAATAAAACATTCATATGAAACCATAAAGTGCTATAAGAAATTGTGAATTATTTTTCCTTATGAGACTGGAAACAGTGTGAAAAATAGCTTTCTTTTCTTTTCTTTTTTTCCCCCAGTACTAGGGTTTGAATGTTGAGTCTCAAACTTGCTAAGCAAGTGCTCTAACACTGAGCTACATCCCCATCTGTTCTAAAAATATTATTTTTATTTTGAGACAGTCTTGCCTAAGTTTCCCAGGCTGGCCTCTAATTTGTGATCCTCCCTCCTCTGCCTCTCAAGTAGCTGGGATTCCAGGCATTTGCCACCATACCCAGCACTGAAGAAGAGCTTTATATCTATATACTAAATACAAAAATCATAAAATAGGAGATTAATGAACACAAAAATTCAGTCTTCCTGCATGGAAGAAATTGTAGGGGAAAGGGTAGAAACAAAAGACATATAAACTAGGGAAAATATTTTCTACACCCATCACAGAGAAGGACTGCTTTCATCAGTGTAAAAAGAACTCCTGTGAAATGATTATAATAAATTAATAGATCCAATAGAAAGATGGGAAATAATATTAATATACAGGTCATAGAAATGAAAATATAAATAGCTTTTAAACATATAAAGACATATATGTTTTTAATAATAGTAATACAGATGTTTTAAGATCCACTAACCTACTTTTAAATTAGCTTTGTAAAGAGCAAAGTTTCATAATACATTGTGCTGGAAAATCTCTAGAAAAATAAATACTTTCTTACATTGCTTTTAAGAATTTGAATTCACGGTGCTATCCCTAAAAATGTGTTTGTAAGTTTTATTTATAAATTTAAAAAATTATACTTGAAATATTTAAAATTGTTATTGTGTATTTTATTTACTTATTAAAGTACTTACAGAATTTTATTTCTTGGGATTTATTCTACGTAGAAATATCAGAATATATTGAAATGTATGTTTAAAGTTATTAATTTTAACATTTTTATTAGCAAAATTTTCTAAGTGCCATAAAAGTTCTATCACTGGATGTCTTAGTCCATTTTCTGTTCCTAAAACAGAGTACATGAGAGTGGGTAATCTATAAAGAAAAGAAGTTTATTTTGACTCACAGTTCTGGAGGTCCAAGGGCATGGTTCCAGCATCTTCTTTTCTGATGAGGGACACATGCTGTATCAACTCCCAACAGCAAAGAGAAAGGAAAAGTAGGCATGTATGGAAGAAAGGGAGGGAACAAAGAATTGATCCACTGTATAACAACTTGCACTTGTGAGAATCAATTAAGTGTCCTGAGAAAACTAATCACCTTTTAAATCTCCCATCATCTCTTAAGACCATTACATTAAGAATCACATTTCAAGCTGGGCATGGTGGCTCAAGCCTGTAATCCCAGCATTTAGGGAGGCTGAGACAGGAGAATCGCGAGTTCAAAGCCAGCCTCAGCAACAGCGAGGCGCTAAGTGACTCAGTGAGACCCTGTCTCTACATAAAACACAAAATAGGGCTGATAATGTGGCTCAGTGGTCGAGTACCCCTGAGTTCAATCCCCAGTACCAAAAAAAAAAAAAAAAAAGAATCACATTTCAGCATGAATTTCGGTGATGAAGAACTATATTCAAACCATAGCACTAGAGGACTTATAAACTATGACATAGTCTTAGAATGTTTTTCAACAATAGAAAAGGAAGCCTTTCAGGTACTAATTAGAAAGATATATAGATATGTTATTAGAAATAAAGGAAAATATAGGTTATGCCAGAATAGTATTTATGGTCATGACAAAAATGGCAAGAGAGACTTCATATTCACATATACTTGATATTTATATATGTATCTATAATATTCTGTGTATCAACAGAAGGATATTGAAGAAATTATAATAGCTATTTGGAAAAAAAAAAGGAGCTATATGTCCTTGGGTACAGAAACAGGAGGATGAATTTTCACAGTCAAGAGATTTAACAAGATAAAATAATTAAGATAGCATCATATTGTTTTGGAAATAAACACATGGATCAATGGACTAGAATGAAGAGCTGAGAAAAGGACCCACATAGTGATATTGAACCAGAACAGAACTAGCAATGCAGAGAAGCTGTGCCGGAGTACTTAGCTGGCCGGGTTGGAAAGCTTAACATTGCATCCCAACTTCCCATTGTATTTTTAAAAATTTCAGATATATTAAGAGTCTACACATGAAGGCTAAAAATTAAAAGTTTTAGGGAAAAGTCATAATAGAAGATGTTCAACAAAAAAAATTGCAAATCAAAAGGAAGGGGGCCAAGGGTACCAATCAGTGATAGAGTATTTATCCAACCTTTGTGACTACAAGAAAAAATAAAGAGGAAGAGTGGGGAAGGGATTGGACAAAACTATGAGAGTTTTAGAAAGCTGAGTGACTTCCAGGTTAGAGATGGGGAGAAGGATGACTAGGAATACAGAGGATATATTTTTTTCTGACAATTGTTAGGGCAGTGAATGTACTCTGTACTGCTATAAGGATGTGTATATGTCATTATCTATGTGTCCAAACCCATAGAATGCACAAATGCCAAGTGTGAACCCTAATTTAAAGTTTGGTCTTCAGGTGATTATGGCATATCAATGTGCTTACTAGCTATAACACATATACCGTGGTGGTGGGTGATGTTGATAATAAGGGAGGCTACCCACATGTAGGGCAGTGGGTATTTGACAAAATTGTTGTGTCTTGTTAATTTTGGGGAGGAACTAGGGCTTCTCTTTTAAAAATATAAAAAAGAGGAGGGGTTGATAATTTGATTGCCTTAAAGTTGAGAAATTTAGCTCATCAGAATTTGAAACCTGAAAGTCAAACACCAAGCTGCAAATCTCCCTCCCTCTCTCCCTCTCTCATACACACGCGCGCGCACACACACACACACACACACACAATATCTATGAATCAATAAAGAAAACAAAACAATAAGAAGGTCATATTTCATGAACAAACATTTTATTGAAGGAAAAACACAATACAAATGGACAATGAACATGAAAATACATATTGAAACCACAATAATATACCACTTACACTTGCCAGATGGTCAAAAATTATATGTACATTGACATTTTGGCAAGACTGTGGAATAATGAGAACTCTTACTGTTGGTAGCCAGGTGGTTTGGTATCACCATGTTAAGTAATTTAGTATTATCCAGCAAGAGTTAAAAGAGGGTACACACCTACTTCATTCTGAGAAAAAACTCACCTATGGTGCAAAAGACAGGTGAATAAGAATCTTCACATCAGAATTATCCTTAATAGTAGAAAACAAAGACAAAAACAAAGAAACAAAAGAGAGTGGCACCCACCACCCTATCTATTCACTAATAAATTTAAAAACAAATTTTAGAATAGTATATAGCAGTGAAAATGATTTAACTACCAGACACATAACAACATAACATATAGATGAATCCTAAAAACAATGTGAACCACAAATTTTTTTTCTAGTCAGTATTACTTCTAGTGGGTGAAGAAAGTTGATATGATTTAGGAAAGAGAATTGTTGACATTTTTTTAATTGTGTGATGGGTAAGTGGTTGTTCTTTTTATCATACCAGATATAAATGTATGGTCACAAATTGGTTTTCAATTAAATATAGCAATTAATGGCAGGATACAAAAATCCCTGGAATTTGTAATCTATTAGTTGTACAATGATCATGTTTTAAAAAACCAATGCAGCCAGATGGTAAATATTTGTACGTAGGACTAGATGGAATAAAGCAATTAGGTGAGCAATTTTATCAATATATAGCTCTATTTCTGACATAATATACATTCAATAAATATTTGCTGGATGGATGATAAATAAAAAGCAGAGATTGAAAACCCTTGGGCTAAGCCTTCAAAATTACAAGCTTCATTTTATTAATATTGGAAGGTAAGGCTTTAAGGGCAAATGGTGGAATGCTTTGAAAATGTCTTGTGGGCCTTCAGCCAGTAAAAATGCACAATAGTAAAATACTGATTAAGGGAGGGAGTCATAGAAACAATGAAAACAACTTGTCAATTCATTTAGCTGCCAGTGTTGTAGGTCCTACATAGGCACAGAGCCTAATAATTTTATACTCATAACAGACTAATTTTAAGAACATCCTGTGGGAAAATTCAATCTTCATGAGAAAACTTACTAACTTATTCCTAGAAATACAGCCCTCTGATGTAGCATTTAGCATTTTATATGTGTAAAATTCTGTCATATACATTGTATCAATTACAGAATTTCCACAATCATATTCATATTTCATAATGCAGGAAACAAAAAAAACTCCAGAAATATCTAATATATCACTTTGTCACATAAGTAATTACAGAAATACTCTCCTGAATAAAGTGCTAAAATGAAGTGACATGTGTTTCAGGATACATAAGGATACATACGTGTGGTTTGCTTAAATTAACCTGAAACTTTAGTGTCCAAATAATTCATCTAACAAAAGTGGTCTGCAGCCATCTCCTGTGTTTTTCTCTCCAGGTTTTTACTGTCATATGTTTTAACCTTCGTATATTTTAAACTCCTAGAATCAAGCCTGCCCGACAGTACTCCAGACAAAGCAAACATTATTCCTTTTCTTCCTTTAGATAAGACACATTCATATCCAAACTCTCAGGAATCTGATACTAACTTCTATCTAATCATTGGTAAACAAGCTCCTAATATGTTACTAGATGAGAGAAGCTGACAGAGGAAGGACTTACAAATGAGGCACTGCCCAAAGAATCCACTCCAGTGAGAGTATTGACCAGGGGGCACGACTCTAACCAGGGAAGCAGGGAAAGTAGCACTGTGGTACCACAGGAGGGGAGATGCTGCTGCATGACTTTATGGAATGGCCCTAAAGTCTGACATCATCTTCTCTACAACTAGATGTTACCTGTTCAACACTACTCAGCACTTTAAGAAAAAGTGTCTAGAGAGTGCCAAATGTTAATAGCTCAAGGAGATTAAAAGATCATGTTTTAAAAAACACTACAGAGGTGCAAAATCAAATTTTTAATACCAGGAAGAGAATAGAGAATGAGGTGAAAGATGGTCCCAATATAGTTCATTTCCAGAGTTCTTCATTCTGTCACTTAGCTATTTATGAAGTACCTGTGCAAGTTACCGTCAGGTAGTGAAGGAAACAGAAGTGGGATATGTGAGTGCCCGCTAGCACGAGGATGCCCATGAGTGGTGGAGACTGTGGACATCATAGTTTTCCTAGGGAAGAGGATTCCCTTTGGGCACATGTGTTTAGAGGAGGAGAATTTCATAAGTGTTTATATTAAGATTGTCTTAAGGAGAGGCGGCGAGAAGGCAGTGTGGAAAAGGGAAATGGGCAAGCAGAGGCAGTGAGGTAGTGGAGCCTGGGTGCCTCCAGGAGGCTTAGCAACCGGCTGTGAAGGCGGGTGATGGCTTCTAAGAGCCTGTGGGATCACGATCCACTTCCCAGGTCAAATTCCAGCTCTCCTGTTTGTGACCCCGGGAAGATACATAGCTTCATTGTGCTTTGATTTCGTTGTCTGCAAAAAGATAATAACAGTTTGCTCCTTCTAGAAGTGCTTTAAGAAGAGAAAAAATGCGCATGTAAAATACTCGGTGCTGTGATGGGTACATCCATTTGATAATTTTATTTATTATCATTTAATGTTATTTTTACTGATACAGAAATTTATATTGGTTACCATTAGGAAATGAAGCTGTAAAGGCAAGATTACTCCTTAAATGCCAGATGACAATAATTAGGCTTTATGCTGTGGGAAGTGAGGGCATATGGGGAAGGATATTATAATTGGGAAAACTTACCCCAATTCTGCAAAGGGCTGGATGTGCCGTAAGAGCTGAGTGGAATAGGAGCCTGGAGGCTAGGGGAAGAGAGATCAAATGGGATATGATGGCTACAGCTCACACATGAGATAATGCAGTCCTGAACTCGGAAATGACAGTAGAAGTGAGAAGAAAGTTATAGAGACTCTGTGAAAGAAGGAAGGAGAGTATGCATAGTCAGTTTGAATCTAGGAAGGAAAGCCAAAGTTATGCATGATATTTTGAGCTTTAGTGACTAAGACTGATGTAGTGCCATAACGGAAAGCAGAAAATGAGGATAAAAAACTGATTAAGGAAAGAAAAGGGGACATAATAAGAAATTTAAGTGCAATGTACTGTAGGCAGCTGGAGACGCAGAATGAGAATTCAAGAGAGAGGTCAAGTGGGGTGTGTTGTCTTCTGAGTAATGGCAGAGAGCAGGTTGATGGATGACTTCTCTGCAAGCAAAAATGTCAAGGTAAGAGACTAGACTAATGTCTGAGCCTTGGGGATTACACAGAGACTTGGTGATTTGGGCTTTGAAAGAAGAGCATTATTTTATTCTCTCTTGCCATGATTATGCTGTTATAGAGCTATTAGCAATAAAACACACATCCATGTTTTTCTTTCACTCATTCTTTTATTCGGTTGCTCATTTGTGAACAGTTCTCAAACTGTCTGATACTCAGAAGCTATTTAATAAATGAATGGAATCCATGGAACTATCAAATCCTACAGATAAGCTTACCTACCTCTGTGTCCTATTGTTTCTCATCACCTTAGAGATGGCATTGCATGGAGATTTATCTGGCATTATTGGAGCCCACAGACTTTGACCATGCAAAGTCAGTTATAGCTTTGGGGTAATCTGACACATATTTTATAAAAACCACTCCCACTCAACATTTACCAGAAATATTTTGACTCCATCCCATTCCATGTGATCAACAACCAGTTTTGAAGTATGAGAGGGGACAGTGTCCTCAAGAGCCTCATCTTGGCAGCACTTGCTCCAGGACTTCCCCTTCCTCACTTGTGCAGAAGTCTCTCCCTAGCAGGACAGTGCTTTGCATCTTAGCAATGTCAATTAGAGGTTGGGATTAGCATGAAATTGCCAACTAAACACAGGTAGTTTGCTCACCACTTTAAAAAGAAAATAGCTAATTGTTCTTAATTGTCTATGCCAAACTGATGACCAGAGCACCTTGTCTCCCTTCCCACCTTCCCAAACCTTCCCCCATCCTTCCTCCACCGTCTCCATGGCTACCTGTAAAACAAGCCATTACAATCCTGACATGGCACCAGGCTGACACCTTGGGCTGGGATTTAATTTTGAGTTATGACCGCATTAGGAAAACATATGATGTGGCCGTTTGCTTACAGAGAGAGGGGGGGAAATCATAAAACCCTCTTTTTTTATGAGCTGTCGCTTGATTCGTTCCTGGAGCCCCAAGTAGCAAGCTTCTAAATCAATGCGTGCAGCTGTTTTGGCTGCTTGGAGCCCAGCAGGTGTATTGCTCAGCTCGGCTGCCATCTCCCTACACTCACATAACAAATAATAATGTCTCACACACACCAGCCATCCATCAGAGTTACTGCTGGTCCCTTAGAGGCTTCCTTTCCTCTTCCCTACAACCCTTTATCCTTCGCCTTTCTTTTCTTTTCCCCCTTTCCCTTCTTTAATAGTAGATGTACTCCATATATTGATTTTTCATCACACTTTCTGGATGCCTTTAATTGAATAACCTTTGGCTCTTTTGGCAAGAGGAGAGAGAGAGAGAAGGAAGAGTAAGCCCACCACAGTGTTTATTTGCGTTAAAATAAAAACAATAGGGGTATTGTGACTGGTGAAATCAATTAGTCTTCCTAAGCAGTAAAGGCCCACATCTGGTGTGACTTAAGTTAATGTAAGGGAAAGGGCTGCAGAGGCCCAGAGACCTTGCATTCTCATTTCAACAGGTGACAGAGAAGGCATAAAAGGCTAATAATATACTACAAGTGCAGAGATGGTGTGATAAATACTGGGGGGGGGGGGTTGCCTTGGAGGTAAATTCTTTGCTGGCCTATAACAACCAACTAAACGCTCCTTCTTAAGGCTGGTCATTGACTCTAGGGAACTGGGAGGCTGAGTGCGGACTTGAGACTATTTCAAAAGGTCAACAAGACCCTCTTCCCAGGGAAATGCAGAGATAAGAACTAGCTCTCTTGAGATTTGCTGGTGGGGCAAGTGAAGACAGATTTGACAAGTAAACCCTCCAATCAGAGTAGGTCAATTGAGAGGGCTGTGGCAATGCTATGTCTGGTGATTACTGTATAGTGGAGGCTTCTACATGATTCCAACATATGACATGGACCTTGCCCTTTTAATAGAGCTGCTAGGCTTTGCAAATAAAAATGCAGACACCCAATTAAATTTTAATTTCAGCTAAAGGAGTAATTTTATAGTATGTCCTATGCAACATTTGCATGTACTTATACCAAAATGTTGTTTACCTAAAATTCAAATTTTATTGGATTTCCTGTTCTTTATCTAGTAATTCTTACGTTCTAGAAACTTGGTTGTTTTTTTTTTGTTTGTTTTTTTGTTTTTTTTTACATTTGATACCCTTCTCAGTGTTTTCCATGTTATGTTATGGATCAAATAAGAAATGGCCCTAGCCCAGTGTGGTGGCACAAGCCTGTAATCCCAGCACTTCGGGAGGCTGAGACAGGAGAATCGCGAGTTCAAAGCCAGCCTCAGCAACGGTGAGGCGCTAAGCAACTCAGTGAGACCCTGTCTCTACACAAAACACAAAATAGGGCTGGGGATGTGGCTCAGTGGTCGAGTGCCCCTGAGTTCAATCTCCAGTACAAAAAAAAAAAAGAAATGGCCCTAAGAAATACATGTCTTCTTTATCTGCAAAGCCAGTGATCAGTGCCTGTCATATAATTCAGTGTTTTTAGATAAGAATTCATGAGACACGCTCCTTAAAAATTATTTTTTTTAAAAATAAGGGTCATTCTCATCTTTAAATGTAGAAAATATTCTTTCATCAAAAATATTCTTTTTGCCTTCATTCCCAAGGAGCTTGGAACTTAAATTGCTGCTCCAGTCAAGAAATCATTCTGGCATTGGTCCATGTTTCATGAAGTATGTTCTGCAGAACCCCATGAAAAAAGCAGGCAGTGGTATTCCTCTCTCAGATTATAGTGTTTTTTAGCAAACTAAGGGATCTGGGAATGTTGCAGTTAAAAAAAAATCTGTTTCGATTTTCTCCACCCAGAATTACTTAATTTGTTTGATTATAGAACAATCTTTTTAAGAAATGCCCATTTACACCCAGCAGAACTGAGTAATTGAAGTTGCCAACTGCTGGGTTATAGATTTTATGTTTATTTTCCCCTCAGTCTACACCTTCTATTTAAATGTTAATTGTCTTATTCTACATTTATTTCCTTTCAAGGCATCTCAAGTCTTTCTGGAAAGTTTGGGACAGATCAATTATGAATAAATAAAGAAAGAAAGAAAGGTAGAAGGCATGGATCACATATACAGTACACAAAATACTTACGAAGAACCTGTAACTCAGAATATTCAGAGAACCATGGTCATTAAAGAGACTTCTTTCCCTTTTCTCTGTAACATCGCTCACATTTGTAAGGGTGCTGCTCCCTGGAAACCATCTGCACCTTTCTTTCTCCATTGGTACCTGCCCTCATCATAATCCTCACCTGGGTGGGGAGCTCGTGCTGCTGCTTCCTGTAGCCGGTCTCTCCCAGGTGTTAACTTTCACCCCAGCGATAGCTAAGCTTAGTAGAAGTCCAACACTTGAGAGTACACTACATATGTAGAAGTTAGGGACACTTTAGGAAGAAAGGGGGTGGAGGGCCACGTGACTTATTATTCTAAAAGTCTCAATTATTAACTGAGACCCCTTGGTACCTAGCAATCATTCCAGCACAATATAAATCTATGTGTCATAGAGAAATCTCATTTCAAGGGGAAAGACTCCCTTATTTATTCCAAAGCTGATGGCAGGTACCAGAAACCTGGAACAACAGGATAGTCCATGGGCATTTTTATTTTTATTGTTTTCTTAAACCAATTTCCAACAGCTGGTTGCCAGTTGCCCCCAGACGTGGACACATAAAAGCAAAGCCTCCAGCACTGTGCCAGCCAGGATCAGGGAAGAAACGCAACCCTCATAAATCAAGGCTGCACTGTTGTACAGCTTTTGCACAATGAAGTGCATGTGTGTGGGATAAAGGGGACAAGCTGTGGCCAGAGGGAAAAAGAGCACACTCTTTCCCCTGGATACAAGCCAGCACCAGTAGAGATGAAAATTTTTGTCATGCTCTCAGTTTCTGCACAGGTCAAATCATCCACCCAAGACCACAGATTTCTATGGGAAAAGCTTCCCAGAACACTGTCCTTTTTTTTCTTTCTTCTTTTTTCTTTTCTTTTTCTTTCTAATGAAGAGACTGGTCTCAGTTGTGCTTCAGGAAGAGTGGACTCTCAAGGTTGGGGAACAAAGATAAACAGAGCATGCTTTATTTCTGACCTGCTGGACTGCAGTCCATCAGGAAGAGAAAGGTAGATTTGGGCTTGAGTTCTAGGAAGAAGAGGAGGAAGGAAGGTCTTTTCTAAGAGGAGGAAGACAGGATTAAAATGGGAAAATGACATTCACAGGAGGTCATAAGCTAAGTAGTAAGTATTCAAAATGAACTCAGAGAGTTCAAGAGTCTAGGAAAATACCACCTGATTTCACAAATGGAGTTCCAAAGTGACTTTTAATAGATGTGATTGCATTATAGTTAGGGGAAGAGTAGATACTGGTTATCTATCCAAGTTGCTGGAAGAAAATAACCAGATATGTGTCTATATGGATACCATCCATTGGCAGAGAATTCAGAATTCTTTAGCATGTGTGCCCCCTTCCCAGCATTCGGAGGTAGGGTTGTATAGGAAAATATGACCTTGAAGCTAAAAGGACCTAAGTGCTAGAACAGGGAAGAAAGAGTAATGAGTTCTGTCCAGTCTGCAATGTAGTCATTCATTCATGAACTGAGGGGCAATTCTATGCCAGAAAATGTGTCAGGAAGCTGTCAAGTGGGAAGGGAATCTCAGAGCCCACATTCCAGCCACCCTGCAGCCCTATTTCAGTGCAAATACACGTGAGTGGAAGATGGCACCACATAGACCCTCACAGTGGGCAGGTAGCAGAGGCCATCACGTGCTAAATAGAGATTAGAAGTCACATAAAATAAATAATTGCATTGCTCTAGTATATTCACAATCTACTGGGTTATTCAGGATGAGCCTTGATATTTACATTTTATAGCTGGGAAAGCTGAAATTCTTAAGGTTAAAGAACCAGCCTAGGACTCTGCAATCTCTAAGTGGCAGAATGCAGCCTGATGTCACCACTCAAAACTACCTTCCCAAAGAGCCTTTACTTCCTTAACTGTTTAAGAAGTGTTATGGTTTGGATCCGGAATGTCTCCTAAAGGTTTATGGGTTGAAAGCATGTCCCTAATGCCACAATGCATGGACGTGAAGATCTTGGCAAGTGATTAGATCCTGAGGGCTCTCACTTCAATGATGGATTAATCCGTTGAGGGATTCATAGCTGATGGCATTATTGTGAGCTGGTAGAAATTGTAGGATATAGGGCTTATTTGGAAAGAGTAGGTTATTGGAGGCATGCTCTTGGGGACTATATCTTGTCCCTGACCCCTTCCTTTCTCTCTTTCTGCTTACCAGATGCCATGAGGTGAGCAGCTTTCTTCTGTTACACTTTTTTCCCATGATGTTCTGCCTTGCCTCAGGTGTAAAGCATTGGAGCCGGCTGACATGAATTGAAATCTCTAAAACCATGAGATAAAATAAATCTTTCCTCCTTTAAGTTGTTTTTCTCAGGTATTTTGGTCAGTGAGGGAAAGCATACTAACACAAAAAGGCCAATCAAGTGTTTCTTATACCTAGCTCCATATCTCTACTGCCTTTGTTCCCAGTTTCCTCTCTGCAGTATGGCCAATGGATAAACAGATGCTAAAGGAATTAGGTTTTTGTAATGAATATTATCAACTAATATAATCCTCCCAATTAAATTCCCAAACTTCTTAACCTTCTGTGACTTGTAAGTTATCCTAAGAGAAACTTGATTTGAAACAATGGGAAAAAGTTAAACCCATAATATATATAAACCAGTTCCTCTTTGCCATTTGCCATTTATAAAGAACTTCTCGGGAGAACAGGATTCCTCTGTGTATGTATGTATGGGGAGCCAAGAAGATAAGAGGGTATACATTAGTTTTCAGTGAAAATTTAACAGATTCAACTGGAATGGGAATCATCAACTGAGGTGCACCTCATGATATTTACAGGTCTTAAAAGACTAATTCCAAAATAAGATTCTTTGGGTTGAAAACCAATACTATTTCACCTGTGACTATGATTCATTTAACAAACTAGAGTTAGAGTTACATGTACAGAATTAACATGCTGTCATCTTGAAATGTACTATATCTTTCTGATCACAGCTCACATTGCCAGGCATGTTTGAACCAGGTCAGTAATTAAGGAAATAAAAAGGAAAATAAAAATTTCTTGAAATGAATGAAAATGGAAGCAAAAATATACCAAAATTTATGGGATACAGCAAAAACAAAATTATGAGGAATGTTTATAGCAATAAACACCTACATCAAAAAATAAAAATTTCAAACAACCTAACAATGCATCTTAAAATCCTATAAAAAAGAATGATCCAAACCCAAAATTAGTAGAAGGAAATAAAGCACAAAAATCAGAGAAGAAATAAACGAAATAGTAAAATAACAAGAGAAAATATCAATGAAACAAAGAGGTATGTTTTTAAAAATATAAATAAGATTAACAAACATTTAGCTAAATTAAGAGGAAAAAAGAAGTTCCAAATAAATAAAATTAGAAATGAAAAAGAAAACATTGCAACAGATACCACAGAAACGCAAAATTTCTGTACATATCACCTTTTGAGATTGAACCATGAAGACTTGGAAAATCTAGCCAAGACAATAACAATTAGTGAAATTGAATTTGCAATGAAAAGTCTCCCAATAAAGGAAAGTCCAGTCCTAGATGGCTTCATTTTTGAATTTTTATCAAATGTTAAGGGAGTATCTAATACAATTATTCTTAAATTATTGCAAAAATTTGAAAGGATGGGAATTCTCTCAAACTCATTCTACAAAGCCAACCTGACACCATTACCAGACAAGGACATAGTAACAACAAAATCTCTAGATCAATATCTATAATAAATATAGATGCAAGAATTCTCAATAAAATATAGCAATATAAATCCAACAAAAAAAGTCATAAAAATCATTCATGATGATAAAGGGGGATTTATCCCAGGGGTGCAAGGATGGTTCAGTATACACACATCACTAGATGTAACACATCATGTCAACAAAACAAAGACCGAAAATATGACTATTTCAATAAATGCAGAAAAAGTATTCCCTGAAATTCAACATCCCTTCATGATAAAAAAAAATTGGACATAGAAGAAATGTTTCTGAACACAATAAAGTCTATCTAAATAAATTTACAACCAATATCATACTCAAAAACAAAGTAAGCTTTTTTAGTAAATGGTTCTGAGAGTTTGGTATATACATAGAGAAGAATGAAACCAGATCTTTATCTCTCCCTAGTTACAAAAATCAACACAAAATGGATCAAATGTAAGACCTGAAACAATAAAGGAAGATATGGACAAAATGCATCAGTTTATGGGGAATGTGCAAGGACATTTTTGGACAAGACACCAAAAGTATAGGAAACAAAAACACACAAATGGGATTACAACTAAAATCTTTCTGCACAATGAAGGAAACAAGTAACAGAGTCAAGAAATAGCCTAAAGAATGGGAAAAAAATATCTGCAAACTGCACATCTGACAAGATTAATAAAAGGAATATATAAGGAACTCAAAAAAATTAAAAGCAAAAATGGACAATGAACCTACCTAGACATTCCTCAGAAGGAGACATATAAATGGTCAACATGCATATGAAATCAAAATTGCAGCAGCAAAATGTCACAAATGCTGGTGAGGATGTGGAGAAAAAGGCCTTGGTGCACTGTTGGTGAGAGTATAAATTAGTATGACTACTATGGAAAGCAGTAGAAGTATGGTGAATGCTCAAAAGATGAAAAATAAAACTACCGTAAGATCCAGCAATCCCAGTACTGGGTGTATATTATCCGAAGGAAATTAAATCAATGTGTCAAAGAGACACATGCACTCTCATGTTCATTGCAGCACTGTTGGCAATAGCCAAGTTAGGAAGTCAACCTCAAGGTCCATCAACTGATGAGTGCATAAAGAAAATGTGATACATAATGGAATACTATTCATCCATGAAAGAGAATGGAAGCCTGCCATTTGTGCTAATATGGATGGAACTGAAGATCTTTAAGAACTAAGTCAGGCACCAAAAGACAAGTATGTGAAAAATAAAAAAGCTGATGACATAGGAGTTGAGAGGAGAACTGTGGTTACTAAAGGCTGGGAATAATAGTGGGGAGAAGGGAAAGTGGCAAAGCTCCTCAGTGGGCACATAGCTGCAGTTAGATACCATCAAGAAGTTCTGGTGAGACTGGAGCTCACAGATTATGTTCTGTTTATCTCAAAAAGCTAGAAAAAGGAGTTTGAAGGTTTTTTCCATAAAGTAATTACAAATGCTTAAGGGGATAGACATGTTTAACCTCATTTAAATCTTATACAATGTATACATATATTAAAACATTACATGGTATCACATTAATAAAATTTTATGTTTTATGTATCAATTAAAATAAATTTAATATAAAAATTGATTTAATAAAGAAATAAAAAGAAACTCTACCTCATCAGCTAAGGGCCAGAACATAAAAAGCATGCCTGGCATGGGATAAAATTTAATTATAAGCAGTGAATTTTATAATAGAGAAAAAGTAACATCATAAAATTCACTGATGCCAGTGTAAAAATTTTCCTAGTATAATAATTCTTAAAGAGGCAGCATCAAAAATTAAATTTTTGAATACATAGCTTCATAACAGTAACAACCCAACCACTTACATAAGGTCTAGAAAAAATATTTAAAGTGAACATAATTTCTTTCTTCTACTTAAAATCAGGGCAAATTATCTATTTGATAATTAGCAAAAACATATTTATGTATTTTATAATCTGTAAAATATAGATTATAGTGCATGTTGTTGTTCTTAAAGGCCAGTTAAGTAGAAGTAGTTCTGAGTGGGGTTTTGATACCCCTAGACAGAATGAGAAAGTTTTGCTTTATTTTGCATTGCTATTAATGTTATTAATTGCATTTGAGTATCAGAGCCTCTAACTTACCATTCTGCTCTATCTAGTCTCATTCCTTAAAATCCCACTAAAATTTTTCTATGAATCAGGGAAATAATCAACAAATCAGTAGCAATTATCAGTAATAATGAGATAATAAAGAGAAAAGAGAGGTTTTCCATCTGTTTCAGTTATACCTTTATGACAGTATTCACATAGATGGTTTTTCTGGTTGTTTCCCATTCAATTTCTTGAACCTTTTACCTCCAACCATCTCATTTCCCAAGGCTTGAGACACTCATACATGTGATCTCCCCTATACCTTGTCGTTATCAGGAACTGCACACTTGAAACAATTTCAATTTCAACTATACTACTCTCTAACTTATTTAATACTCTGACTCCCCCTTCAATTGTTTTGTTTCACTAATACAAAAATATATATTTTTTACATGATTTTAACACCTTATGACCTTACCTTTCTCCTACCCTGGTTTAGATGTTCTGGCTCATCATTATAATCACTCCTTCATATAACATGATTAACTCCCTTGATCCTGTCCATTTATTTTATCTTGACAGAAAAAAAAATCCAAGAATTGAATCATGAATGCCACCTGTTCTATGCCTGCCTTTATACTGCTGAATATGTGAAGAAAAACATAGTTAGAGACTCATTCTAACTTTCTGACCAGTAATAACAGAAAGACCCTATACTAACTTGCAGTTCTACTGCATTTCCTTAGATTTTCACTTTTCTACTGTGATGGATACTTTTCTTACCTCTTCTTCCCTCCAAACTTCTGCCCCTCATTCTTCCATGTTTACTTTCTGTTGATGACTTCACCTCCTACTTAACTGAGAAAAAAAAGCAATAAAAAGATATCTTTTAAAATAAAGAGAATGTAGACAGAAAGGAAAAAAATTAAATACTTAATCCAAGATGGTAATATTAACTATTCAGAGATTAAGTATTCCAAATAAAAGGTAAAGATAGTGGGATTGGAGATCCAAGACGGCGGCCTAGACAGACACTGTGTTCCTCCTCTCTCCAGGGCCAGAGATTAAAGCAGTAGAAGTACTATTTCTCTGTGAATTATTAGAGAATCCCTGACAGCTGCCTCCATGCAGGAATTCCAGTTGCATGCTTGTGCAGGTCACCAGGCCCCAGCATTTGCACAGGACCCCAGCCACTCGCCCACGCAGGACCCTCGGCTCCAGCGCCCACACACCCACACACCCACGCAGGACCCCTAGCAGTTGTTCCCACGTGGGACCCCCAGCTCCTGCACAGGACCCCTGGCTGCTGCTCCTGTGTGGACCTCCATCTATCAGTGTGGAGCTTCCCTGTTCACCTGTACCTGGGGACACTTGACAGGATCTGGAGACAACCTTCTACTTCCACACAGCAGGCCACAGAATGCATCACCTAACATGTCACCCAAAGCCACTGCCTGGCTGGCTCTACACCCTATCTCTGAAAGCAACACCTCATCGCCATCTTGAACCTGAGTGGGGAGACACCAGTAAACAACAAACAACCCCACCTACTGGATGAGAAGGGAAGCAAGCCTTGTTATTTACCTTGAGACTTTTCTCCCTTCTATTATCCCTTTTTTTTTTCTATTTTTCTTTTCTTTCTTTTTCTTGTTCTCTCACTTTCTTGCTCTATTCCCACTCTCACATCCCCAACATTTGTGAAACCAAGTATATTTTATGCATTGGGCTACTGAGGATTGGGATATCTGATTAGTATATTACAGTTGTATTACACAGTCTCGTATCTTCTATTTTTACATGTATTTTTCTTAATTTTTATGTTTCCTTGTTTGTTGTACTCTATTTTCTTCCTACTTACTTGTCTTCCCCAAATCTGTTTCTCTCTTTTCAACTATTAGCCAACTTCTTTTGGATTCTTCTTCCATGCTTTCTAGGATCTAACAACTCTATATCTTCACTTCCTACCTCCCTAACATCTCATCCTATACCCCACCCCTGGTTCTCTTTAGTCCACCAGCAGAAACTGTAGACCCTTTTGCAAACCTATTTTTTATATAGTAGATACTAATGGAATTCATAATTTCTGTATGTTGGGACAAAGCCATAAATGTCCTCTTAGGAGCTACTTGGTTTAAACTGTTTGTATTGATATCTGTTAATACTGATCTCCCTCCTAAAGGAGAGGTATTAGAACCCTGTGGGGAATCTATACGCCTGTAGGATAAAGACTGTGGACTGACCGCTCATGCACGGAGGAGGAAACCAACTACACACGTACAGAGGAGGAGATCGACCTTCTGCTGTGCTGCAGCCCCCCCATCTACCAACCAGTGTCTGTCCCTGCCTATTTCCACCTAGAGAAAACAGCCAGGACCAGGAAGATTATCCCTGAGGTCCCTGCAGGCCTGGTTATACCAGCAGTAAGGTATTGGTACCTTGCAGGTACACTACAAGATTGTAGGGTTGAAACTATAATACCTCAGATCAGCACTGCTAGAGAGGAAGACACATGAACAACATGAAAAAACAAGGGAAGAAAATGCCCCAAACAACACAAGATGCTACAATTAGAATTTATTGACAACATAGTAGATGAAATGTCAGAGGAAGAGTTCAGAATGTACATAATTAAAATGATCTGTGAATCACAGAATAATATAAGAGAGCAATTACAGGCAAACATTGATTGCTCCAACAAAGGGATAAGAGAGCAAATACAGGGAGCAAAATATTACTTCAAGAAAGAGATAGAAACTGAAAAAAAAAAAAAACAAGCAAAAATCCTTGAAATGAAGCAAATAAAAACTTCAATAGAAAGCATCACCTACAGACTAGATAACTTAGAAGATAGAAGCTCAGACAATGAAGAAAAAATATATAATTTTGAAAATAAAGTTGACCATACAATGAAGATAGTAAGAAACCATGAACAAAAGATCCAGGAATTATGAAATAACATCAAACAACCAAATCTAAGAATTATCAGGATAGAGGAAGGCACAGAGATACAAACCAAAGGAATGCACAATCTCTTCGATGAGATGATATCAGAAAATTTCCCCAAAATGAAGAATGAATTGGAAAATCAAATATAAGAGGCTTACAGGACAACAAATGAACAGAACAACAACAGACCGACACCAAGGCACATTATAATGAAAATGCCTACCATACACAATAAGGATAGAATTTTAAAAGCTGCAAGAGAGAAGGTAAAGATTACATACAGAGGCAAACCATTTTGAATTTCAGCAGATTTCTCAACCCAGACTCTCAAAGCCAGGAGATCCTGGAACAACATATACCAAACTCTAAAAGAAAATAGGCGCCGGGGCTGAGGTTGTGGCTCAGTGGTAGAGCACTTGCCTCGCATGTGGGAGGTACTGGGTTCGAGCCTCAGCACCACATATAAACAAATGAATAAATAAAGGTCAATCAACAACTAAAAAAAATTAAAGAAAAATAAAAAAAGAAAAGAAAATAGGCGCCAACCAAGAATCTTATATCCAGCAAAATTAAGCTTCTGACTTGATGACAAAATAAAAACCTTCCATGATAAACAAAAGTTAAAATAATTTGCAATGAGATAGCCTGCACTAGAGAACAGTCTCAGCAAAATATTTCATTCTTGGCAAAATATTTCAAATTTCAGTGACAACTGCAGGATGGGAAAAAACATATCATTCAAATGGACCACATAAACAAGCAGGGATCTCCATCCTCATTTCAGATAAAGCAGACTTCAAACCAATGGTAGTCAGAAGGGATAAGAAGGATATTTCATACTGCTTAAAGGAACCATATATCAAGAAGACATAACAATCATAAATATCTATGCCCCAAACAATGGAGCATCCACATATATCAAACAAATCCTTCTCAATTTTGAGAATCAAATAGACCACAACACAATAATATTGTGTGACTTTAACACATCTCTCTCACTACTGCACAGATCTTCCAAAAAAAACTAAACAAAGAAACCATAGAACTCAATAATACAACCAATAATTTAGAATTAACAGACATACAGAATATTTTATCCATCAATAAGTGAGTACACTTTTTTCTCAGCAACACACAGATCTTTCTCTAAAATATACCATATGTTAGTCCACAGAGCAACTCTTAGCAAATATAAAAAATAGAGATACTACCCTGCATTCTATAAAAACATAATGAAATAAAATTAGAAATAAATAATAAAATAAAAAATAGAAGCTATTCTATCACCTGGAGACTAAATAATACACTATTGAATGATGCATGGATAATGGAAGACATCAAGGAGGAAATAAAAAGATTCTTAGAGGTAAATGAGAACTCTGATACAACATATCCAAATCTCTGGGACACTATGAAGGCAGTGTTAAAAGGAAAGTTCATTGCATTGAGCTCATTCATTAAAAGAAGAAAAGGTCAACAAATAAATAACCTGACATTACATCTCAAAGCTCTATAAAAAGAAAAACAAATCAACCTCCTAAGAAGTAGAAGACAGGAAATAACTAAAATCAGGGCTGAAATCAGTAAAATTGAAACAAAGGAAACAATTCAAAAAATTGACAAAACAAAAAGCTGGTTCTTCAAAAAATAAATAAAATTGATAAAGTGTTAGCTACCCTAATGATGAGAGAGAGAGAGATAAAACTCAAATTACTAAAATTCAAGATGAAAAGGAAAATACTATGACTGACACTATTGAAATACAGAAGATAATTAGAAACTATTTTGAAAAGCTATACTCTAGTAAAATAAAAAATCTCAAAGACACCATCAAATTTCTAGGGGCATATGATCTGCCCAAACTGAATCAGGAGAGCATACACAACTTAAACAGATCAATTTTAAGCAAAGAAATAGAAGATGCCATCAAAAGCTTACCAACCAAAAAGAGCTGCGGACTTGACAAATTCTCAGTCAAGTTCTATAAGACCTTCAAAGAAGAATTAATGTCAATACTCCTCAAATTATTCCATGAAATAGAAAAGGAGGGAACCCTTCCAAACTCATTCTATGAGGTGAGCATCACCCTGATTCCAAAACCAAAGACACATCAAAGAAAGAAAACTTCAGACCAATATCCCTGATGAACATTGATGCAAAAATTCTCAATAAAATACTTGCAAATCATATATAAAAACATATTAAAAAGATAGTGCACCATGATCAAGTGGGTTTCATCCCAGGTATGGCAAGGTTGGTTCAACATATGGAAATCAATAGACGTGATTCATCACATCAATAAACCTAAAGTCAAGAATCATGATTATCTCTATAGATGCTGAGAAAGCATTTGACAAAATACAGCACCTCTATATGTTCAAAACGTTAGAAAAACTGGGGATAGTAAGAACATACCTCAACATTGTAAAAGCTATCTACACAAAACCAAAAGCCAACATCATGCTCAATGGGGAAAAATTAGAAGAATTTCCTCTAAAAATGGGAACAAGACAGGGATACTGTCTTTCACCACTTCTATTCAACATAGTCCTTGAAACTCTAGCCATAGCAGTTAGACCAACAGAAGAAATTAAAGGGATACAAATAGGAAAAGAAGTTAAACAATCATTTGCCAAGGACATAATTCTTAAAGGATCCAAAAAAGTCCACCAAAAAACTTTTAGAATTAATAAATGAATTCAGCAAAGTAGCAGGATATAAAATCAATGCCCATAAATCAAATGTATTTCTATACATTTGTGATGTATAGAAATGTATTTCTATACATCAGTGATGAAATCTCTGAAACATAAATTAGAAAAACTACCCCATTCACAGTAACCTCAAAATAAATAAAATACTTGGGAATCAATTTAACAAAAGAGGTGAAAGAGCTTTATAATGAAAAGTATAGGACACTAAAGAAATGAAATTTATTTGTAAAAATAAGAGACCCAGAATAGCCAAAATAATCCTCAGCATGAAGAGCAAAGCAGGAAGCATCACAATAACAGACCTTAAACTATATTACAAAGCTATAATAACAAAACAGCATGGTATTGACATGAAAATAGACATATAGACCAATGGTATAGAATAGAAGACACAGAGACTAACCTACATAAATACAGTTATCTCATACTAGGCAAAGGTGCCAAAATATATACTGGAGAAAATATAGCCTCTTCAACAAATGATGTTGGGAAAACTGGAAATCCATATGCAGCAAAATGAAACTAAATCCCTATCTCTCACGATGCACAAAACTCAAAATGGATCAAGGACCTAGGAATTAGACCACAGATCCTGTGCCTAATTGAGGAAAAAGTAGGCCCAAATGTTCGTTATGTCAGATTAGGCCCTGACTTCCTTAATAAGACTCCTAAAGTGCAAGAAATTAAGACGAGAATCAATAAATGGGATGGATTCAAATTTAAAAGGTTCTTCTCAGCAAAAGAAACAACTAATGAGGTGAACAGATAGTCTACATTCTGGGAGCAAATTTTTGCCACACACACATCAGACAGAACACTGATCTCCAGGATATACAAAGAACTCAAAAAACTTAACACCAAAAAAACAAAGAACCCAAACAATAAATGGGCTAAAGAGCTGAACAGACACTTCTCAGAAGATATACAATCAATAAGCAAATATATGAAGAAATGTTCAACATCTCTAGCAATTAGAGAAATGTAACTCAAAACTACTCTAAGATTGCATCTCATGCCAATCAGAATGGCAGTTATCCAAAATACAAACAAGTGTTGGTGAGGTTGTGGAGGAAAAGGAACACTCATACATTGCTGGTGGGACTGCAAATTGGTGCAACCTATCTGGAAAGCAGTATGGAGATTCCTTAGAAAACTTGGAATAGAACTACCATTTGTCCCAGACATCCCACTCCTCGGTCTATACTCAAAGACTTAAAAACAGCATACTACAGTGATGCAGCCACTTCAATGTTTATAGCAGCACAATTTACAATAGCTAAACTGTAGAACCAACCCAGAAGCCCTTCAATACATGATTGGATAAAGAAACTGGTATATATACACAATGGAATATTACTCAGCAATAAAAAAGAATAAAATTATGGCATTTGCAGATAAATGGATGGAATTGGAGAACATCATGCTAAGCAAAGTATGCCAATCCCCAAAAACCAAAGGCCAAATGTTCTCTCTGATAAGTGGATGCTGTTCCATAATGTGGGAGGGGACATGGGAAGAATGGAGAAACTTTGGTCAAAAGGGAGGGAAGGGAGGAGATTGGACATGGTGGCAGGAAAGATGGTGGAATACAATGGGCAATAATGCCCTAAGTTCATGTATGACTGCACATATGCTATTACTCTATATTGTGTACAACCAGAGAAGTGAAAAGTTGTGCTCCATTTTTGTACAATGAATCAAAATGCATTCTGCTATCATGTAAACCTAATTAGAATACATAAATAAATAATAAAATAAAATGGAAAATAAAAACATCATAAAGATAGTCATGCTCCACAAAGTAAACTAAACTACATGCTACTTACAAGATATAAATTTTAAATGCAAAGTATAGGAAAGTCAAAAGTAAAAATATCTGAGAAAAGACAAACCTTACAAACACCAACTAAAAATTACCTAGTATAGATTAATTAATAGCAAACAAAACAGATCTAAGAAAGGAAACAATACTAAAGATAGATATGTTGCAACAATAAAAATATAATCCCAAGAGTATACAAGAATTCTAATTTGTGTGCTCCTAGTACTATACTCTCAAATTTACAAAGCGAATATTATTCAGAAGAATAATATAAACATTCTATGATAATAGATATTTTAACACACCTTGCTCAGTTATATATAGATCAAAGATACAGATACAGAAGATTTTAGTACAATTATAAAAATGATTCATTAGATATATGTAGAACATTATGTCTAGCAATTATATGACATTTTCAAAAATAATAGATGTGAGGTTTAAAAAGTTTGCAATAAACAATAAAGATGTGAAATAATTCAGAATCAACATTCTGGACACAACAGATTTAAGTTAGAAATTAATAATAAAATAGAAATAGAAAAATTTACATGCTTAGAAATTAAAAATTAAATTACAGGATAATAATGGAAAAATGATTAGAAAAAAGAATCATGATAAAAATAAAAACAATTTGAACTGAATGCTTACACCACACAGAAAAAACTTCTCAGATGCAGCCCAAAGTTTGCTAAGAATGAAATTTATGGCCTAATAAAACAAAGGCTAAGAAACACATTCCCCAGATCAAGTAGAAAAATAAGTAAATTGAACAGGAAAGGATAATAATGATAAGAAATTAATGAAATTGAAATGTTTTACCAAAAGTTGGGTTTTTTAACAAAATAAAAAATACTCAAAAAATTAAATGAAATTGAAACTCCTGAATAAACTCCTGAAAAGACAGAACGAAAAGATTAGCAATAGCATGAATTAAAAGGTAGATATTACTACAAGTCCTACAGACATCACAATATAACAAGAGACTATTATGAGGAAGTTTATAGCAATGAATTTGAAAATGTTGATGTAGTAGGTATTTTTGAAACAACAAAACTGACCTAAACAGATACAAGAAAATCTAAGGACTTTATGTGTATTAAAATAATTGAATCTAAAATTTAAAACCTATCTACAAAAACACTTTCAGGCCCAATTTACCTCAGTAATAAATTATATTAAATATTTAAGGAAATATAACATATTCCATAAAATCCCTTCCAAAAAATAGAAAAATAAGAAATAATTACCAACTGGTTTTATGAAGCTAGAATAATTTTGAAGCTAAAGCTAGGCACAAACATAACAAGATATTAAAATTGCAGATTAATCTCACTCACAAACCTAAATACAATAATCTTAAAATATTTATAATTTAAATGCAGTTATATATAAACTATAGAGTAATATATCATGAGCAAACTGAGTTCATTCCTGGGATGCAAGTTTGCCTTACATTTGGAGAACAATCAGTGCAACTCATCATATGAATAAGATAAAGAAGAAAAATCATGACAATAATATTTGTAGAAGAAATACTTGATAAAATTTAGTGTCCAGTCATGAAAATATATACATACATTCATCAATGAAGAGAATTTAACTTCTTTAATAATGTATATCAACCCTTAAAAACTCCAGAAAACATTACTTTTCAGGACAAAAATGTTAATTTTTTTTTTCCTGAGAACAAGTATAAGAGGATTATGTTACTCTATTCAACTGTCCTCACCAATGTTATATGGCAAGAGAAATTATACAGGCAGGATTTCTTTCTTTGGTTGTGTGGGAAACTCTTCAAATCCTACCTTGAATAAACAGTATAACACTGACCAAAACTGTCAAAAATATTTAATAAAGACTCTTGAAATTACCTAAATGTAATCAACAAACTGAGAAGCATTTATTCATGCAACATGGCAAACTTGGTGTAAGAACAGTGGGAGTACATGACTTAGAGCTATTTCCATCTCCCCTCCAGCTCCTCTAACACAGTAGAGCACCAGAGTAGGACTCCATGGAAAGAGTAGCTTTTCTCTTGGAAGGAGCTACTTTCCTTCGGAGTTATCATCAGTAAAAGTGGTAAACTCAGTGAGGAAATAAACAAAGAATGCTTATAGCCCTGCAAGCTAGGTAACATACCTGACCTTGTTGGGATGAGTGGTAGAACAGAACACTAACAGAAACTACAGGGAGATACTTGAAATGAGAAGGCCAAAAAAGTAAGAAAAAAAAAAAACACACACACACAAAAAAACAAGAGTTGATAAGCTTTTTATGCATGCTAGTTGTTTGGCAGACTGTTCACATACAGAGGAGACCTGAAAGCTTCTGGGGGAAAACAAAAGCTGTGGCAGAGTTGAAAAATAATGACAAACCTTTAGCTGGACAGGAGAAAAAAAACTGAGGAAACAAAAACTACTAAATTTAGGAATAAAAGAAAGGGTATCACTGTCACACCTACAAACTTTGGGATTATAAGGGAATATGAACAACTTTGTGCCAACAAATTAGATAGTGTAGATAAAATGGGAAAATGCCATACAATACAAATACAAAAGAAACAACCTGAAGAAGAAATTTAAAAAGAGAAATAGAATAGATCTATTATAAGCATATAAATTGAATTAGTAATTAAAAATTTTACCACAAATTAAAACTGAGTTTAGATGTTATCACCCATGAACATTTAAAGAAAAAGATACCATTCTTGTCTTAATTTTTTTTTCACACAATAGAGGAGGAAAGAACACTTTTAAACTCATTCTTTGAAATCAGTATTATTCCAAATCAACTATATCACAAATAAAATGATAGACTCAAATCCTCCAGAACATAGCCCTAAATATCCCTTAAAAATATTAAACTGAGCCAGGTGTGGTGGTGCACACCTGTAATCCCAGGGACTGGGTAGGCTGAGGCAGGAGGACTGCAAGTTCAAAGCCAACCTCAGTAACTTCACAAGGCACTTAGCAACTCAGTGAAACCCTGTCTCTAAATAAAATATAAAAAAGGGCTGGGGAGGTGCCCCACTGGTTAAGTGCCCCAGTTAAGTGCCCCTGTGTCCATTCCCTGGTACAGAATACAATAATATATAAAAAGAATTATACCACATGACTGAGTTAGATGTATTTCAGATATGCAAGATCAGAATATAGTTTAAAAATCAATTGTAGTTCACCATATTAATAAAGAACAAAAGACATGATTATCTCAATAGATACAGAAAAAAATTGACAAAATTTAATCCTCATTTGTGACAGACGCCCTCAACAAAACAGAAAAAGAACTGCCTCAACCAGGTTACAAACAATAGTTTTCAAAATATCTTCCAGCTAACATGATAATTGATGGTAATGGTATTAGATGCAACAATCCTTAATACAACATAAGCAAATCATACTCAACAACATATTGAGAAAATTGTACATCTTGATCAATTAGATTGTATTCCAGAAATGTAAGAATGGTTTAACATAAGCAAATCAATAAGCGTAATTCATTTCATAAATAGACAAAAATCATATAATCATCTTAATAAATGCAGAGAAATTCTTTGAAAATTCAGTACCTATTTATGATAAAAACACTAAAGAAACTAATAGAAGAAACCTACATCCACATCATAAAAGCTACATATAACAAAAACAGAGTTGGTATCATAGCAAATAGGGAAAAACTGAAAATATTTTCCTTAAAATCTGGAATAATCAAGGAAGTTCACTGTCAACATTCCTATTCAATAATAGTAGTAGAAATTTCAACCAGAGCAATTAGGCAGGATAAGAGAACAAAAGGGATAAAGAAAGGAAAAAAGAAGTCAAATTATCCCTATTTGCAAAGGACATAATCCTATAGTTAGAAGATCCAAAAAGCTCCATCAAAATACTGTTACAACTAATAAGCAAATTCAGCAAAGTAGCAAGTTATAAAATTAACATACAAAAATCAAAGCTTTCTTATACACCAATAATGAATCTTCTGAGAAAGAAAACCTGAAAACAATCCCATTCACAATAGTCTCAAAAAACATTACCTAGGAACAAAATCTAACCAAGTAGGTGAAAGACCTCTACAATGTAAGCTATAGAACATGGAAGAAAAGAAGTTTTTTTGAAAAGACACAAGAAGATGGAAAGACCTCCCATGTTCACGAATAGACAGAATTAATATCGTTAAAATGACCATAATATCCAAAGCAATATACAGATTCAATGCAAACCCTATCAAAATATCAATGACATTCTTTACAGAACTAGAAAAAAAAAGTCCTAAAATTTATTTGGAAGAGTTTAAAAGCCAGAGTAGCCAAAGCAAAAAGGCAGTGCTGAAGACATCAAAATACCTGGCTTTGAATTATACTACAGAGCAATAGTAAGAAAAATTGCAGAGTATTGGCATAAAAATAGACACATAGGTCAATGGAATAGAATAAAAGACACAGAGACAAATTCACACATCCACAGTCATCTGATCTTTGACAAAGGTGTCACAAATATACATTGGAGAAAAGACAGCCTCTGCAACAAATGGTACAGGGAAGACTGGTTATTCGTGTGTAGAAGAATGAGATTAGACCCTTATCTCTCACCCTGCACAAAAGTCAGAAAAATAAATCAAAGACCTCGGAATTAAACCAGAAACTCTGCAACTTCTAAATGAAAATGTAGGGTTAACATTCCAACATTTAGACACAGACAATGACTTCTCACTAGGATCCTTAAAGTTCAAGAAACAATACCAAGATTTAATATATGATATGGCATCAAATTAAAATGCTTTTGCACAGCAAAGGGAATAAGAGTTTGAAGAAAGAACTATAGAATGGGAGAAAATTTTGCTAGCTACACTTCCGATAGAGGATTAATATCCAGAGTACATAAAGAACTGAGAAACTTAACACTACAAAATCTAAAAACCCAATTAATAAATGGGCAAATGAACTAGACAGACACTTCTCAAAATAAGAAATACAAATGGCCAACAAATATATTTTTAAAAATATTCATCATCATTAACAATTAGTGAAATGCAAATCAAAACTACTCTGAGATATTATCTCATTCCAGTCATTAATAATGAAGACAATATAAATGCTGGAGAGGATATGGGGGAAAAAAAGAACACTTTTGCACTGTTGGTGGGATTATAAGTTAGTATCACTATGGAAATCAGTATGGAGTTCCTCAAAAGACTAGAAATGGAACCACCACTTGACCCAATGATACCACTCTTCAGTACTTTAGCCAAAGAATTAAAGTCATCCCACTATAGCAATACATGCATACACATTTTAGCAACACAATTCACAATCGCTGAATGGTGGAATTAACCTAGGTTAATGGATGAATGGATAAAGAAAATGTGGCATGTGTACACAATGAAGTTTTACTTGGCCACAAAGAAGAATGAAATTATGTCATTTACCAGAAAATGGATGGAATTTGAGAACATTACATTAAGCAAAATAAGCCAAACTCAGACATGGGTCATATGTTTTCTCTTATACGTGGAAGTTAGAGAGGAAAAAGAAAAGAAAGTTGGGGGAATCTCATGAAAACTGAAGGGAGATTAGTAGAGTAGAGAACAGGAAACAGGGAGGGTGGAAAAGAAAGGGGAAATACTGGGAGTGATATTGGCCAAATTATATTGCCATATTCTGTGCATGTATGCATATGTAATAATAAAATTCCATCATTATGTATAATATACCAATAAAAATGTAGAAAAAATCAAATAAAAGATGTGAGAGTTATACAAAAACTACAAATCATTGCTGAGAGAAATTAAGACCCAAACAAATGGGAAAATATTCCATTTTCATCATTTGGAAGAATGAATTTTGTTAAAATATTAACTTTCCCTTAATTGACTCTATAGTTTCAATGTTATTTAATCACAAATACAAACAAGTTTTTTTGTAGAAAAAGTAGACTGATCCAAAAGTTTATATGAAAATGGTAAGGATCTATAATTTAAAAAATTCACTGTTGTTGGGATTGTAAATTAGTACCACTATGGAAATCTTTAAAAAGTAGACCAGAGTTTGAGGACTTACACTCCTTTCAACACCTATTATAAAGCTCCATAAGACAGTAAGTACAGATTAAGAAAGAAAATACATCATCTTGAACTATACCTTATACTATACACAAAATGATATATATTTTAATCAATAAAAAACAATAAAGTTTCTAGGAATTGACTCATACATCTAAGGTCAGTAGATTTTTTTTATGAAGTTGCCAAGGAAGCTAATAAGAAATTCAGTCTTTTCTACTAATAGACTTTCTCAAAGAAGAACAGTTCTACCCTTTTAAAGACACTGAGAAAGAGAAGATAATTCATAGGATAGGAAAAGATATTTGCAATACACTGATTTGACCAATATACATAAAGAACTCTCAAAACTCAATAGTAAGAGGATAGCTAATTTAAAATGAGCACAAGATCTGAATAGATAATTCACTAGCAAAAAGATATACTGGACAAACAAGCAAATTAGAAAGTGACCAACATTATTTTTCAGAAAATTCTTATTTAAACCACAATGAGACCCACTGTCTCCCATGTTAATGGTGATTTGGATACAGGGTACCTGAAGTATATCGTACACTGTTGGAAGAAAGCAAAATGCTTTAACCACTTGAAAAATATGTTGGCAGTTTCTTGCAAGTTAAATACAAAGTACTATACAACCTATCAATCTAATCTATATTTACACAAAAGAAATGGAGACATTAATGTACATAATAACCTGTATGTGGATGTTTAGAGTAGTTCTATTAAGATTTACCAAAAATTGGGGGCGGGGGGAATGACAACTATTTGGTGTATGGATAAACAAACTGGTTCCATCCACACAGGGAATACTACTTGGCACTAATGAAAATCAAGAAATAGCTTTTGACTCAAAATTTCCTTCCCACTCTAATTATTTATTTTCATCTTATAAGCAGATGAAGATGGATTTGTCTTAATAATCACGTTACAGTTTGGATATGAGGTGTCCCCCAAAAGCTCATGTATGAGACAATGCAAGAAGGTTCAGAGGAGAAACGATTGAGTTGTAAGAGTCTTAACCCAATCAGTACATTAATCCCATTATAGGGATTAACTGAGAGGTAACTGAAGTGGTAGGGTACGGCTGGAGGAAGTGTGAATTGGGGTGTGGTTTAGGGATATATATTTGTATCTGGCAAGTGGAGTCTCTCTCTGTGATCATAATGTAAGCTGCTTCCCTCTGCCACACTCTTCCACCATGATGTTCCTGCCTTACTTCCAGCCCTGAGGAATGGAGCTGGTCTTCTATGGACTAAGACCTCTGAGACCATGAGCCCTCAAATAAACTTTTCCTCCTCTACAGTTGAGCTCGTCAGATCTTTTAGTCACAACAGCAAAACAGCTGACTAATACAGATCACATTTGTGGCTTCATCTTGGCTCCTTGATTTGTTCATATATGATTTCTTAGAAAGGGATGATTTTAATTTCTTTTTGCCAGGGTTCAGACCTGTTAAATTTTCTTTTCTCCCAGCTTCTTGTAAATTGGAAGCTCACTTGCATATAGCTGATAATTCTTCAAGTATGAAACATTCAAAACAGGAATATTCTTTCAGCTATTTGTTTTCTACTAAAATCAACTGTAAATTCAAGTGTATTCATTTTTTATTTTTAAAAATTAATATATAAAATAGTGCCAGGCATGGGAGCACACACCTGTAATCCCAGCAACCTGGGAAGCTGGGGCAGAATAATCACAAGTTTGGGCCACCTTGTGAAACTTAGTGAGACCTTGTCTCAAAGTTAAAAAGAATAAAAAGGACTGAAGATGTAGCTCAGTAGCAAAGCACTTGCCTAGGCTGCAAAACAAATAAAAATCTCTGTGTGTGTGTGTGTGTGATTCATTTAACAATGATAGTGTGTGACAACCCAAAATTGGCAATATATCCAATTATACACTGTGATTTTCAAATATGTGACATTCAAAACACTTCAATGGCCTATAGTCTCATTCAGGGTGAAAACTCAAGTCCTCTCATATCCTGAGCTTACTCTCTAATTTTATCTACTGCTATGTATTAGTTCTCTTCAATGCCCTGGCCTCGTACCTCTTCCTGAAACACACCAAGCATGCTCCCTATTGCCATCTTTGTCCCTGCCGCATACTCCATCTAAAACTCTGCTTCCCCAAATGGCCCAGCGTTTTGCTTTCTCATTTCCTTCAGTTCTCTGTTCCCTGATCCATGAGAACTTCCCTGAATGGACTGTATAAAATAACACATAGATCCCCAAGCATGAAAGTTTGCAATGCCATTCGTCTTGACCTGGGTAACCCTCACTCTGTTGACTAAAATTCCCCCTACCATTTCTTTACTTACCAATCAGAAATGCACCTATTGAGAATAAGTTACCATATTTCTTCAAAGCAATAATAACAAAGAGTAAACTTTTGTTATTCAATTTTCTAGTCCAAAGGGAGTGGGTTAAATAGTCTTAATACACAAATCTGGCATCATCTCATTCCTATGCATCCTCCTGCTTAAGCAGGTATCTTGGACTACAGAGCTTCCTGAGAAGAGAAAAATTGTAGTCACATCCTGTAGAGTTCAGAATCCAGTTTGGGGAAGTAAGATCTATGCACATATCAGGACAAGTAACAGAAACCTAGAGGAAATGATGTGTCAAAGGCATGTTAATTAGTGAGTGGGAAGTCAAATGAGAAAAAAAAAATTTCTGGTAGCTGAAAAATAAAGCTTCAAAGAGGAACTGGGTTTGAAGGGAGAATGTTTGTAGGTGGGAAGATGTGGAGGGCAGTGTCAAGAATAAGTGGCAAATACGAACTGGGCAAGGTGTTCAGGAGATAGATTTGTGTAGGACCAGAGTTGCAATTAAGGCCACAGTGTCAAATTGAGGCTCTGTAGGAGGCAGAAATTCTGTGTTTCAAATAGGCAGAACTGAAGGATGCAGGTACTGAGCATGTGTGTATCTGTTTGTGTATGTGTTTTCAGTTACTTATGTGGATGCTTAATGAAACATTTTGGGAATCCTCTGACACTTGCTTATTTTTAAAAATTTTTTTATTTGTTCTTTTTAGATATATTTTGACACATTATAGATACATGGAGTATAACTTATTCTAATTAGATCCCAGTTTTGCATTGTACATGATCCAACACTTGCTTATTAATTCATTCTTCTCAGCTCTTCCTTAAAGAATAAAAACCATGACCAAGGTTTTAGTATTAATTTCTTGAAAATTTTGGCCAACCTATTGTACATTCTGTTAGGGCTCCCATTATTTAATAAATAGGCATCCACTTACCTCAGCTGTTGACTTATTAACTATCTTCCACATAGGGCACAGACATTTATGTAGTTGCTGTGTGATTTGTTCAGAACCTCTTCTACTATATGAAACATAATTAGGCATTCCTACTCGGAGTATTCCTTTTTGCTATGTATTCTGGAATAAGAACTAGGGCTCATGTGTTTGTTTATTTTCAGATATATTTTTTAAATCTCCAATGTAGTTTTATGAGTTGGAGCCATTAATGAGAGTAAAATCAACACAACCTACCTATATAAATTTGTCTAATAGAGTCCTTTCCATCCAGAGGGGAAGGTGAAAAAAACAAGAATTTGGCTTATTCTGTGGTTTGTGAGTTAGGAAACTAGGAAACGAAGGCTTTGTTGACATAGGAAAGGAAGGGAAGCCCCAAGCCAAGGCCTCCCTGAGGGAAATATCTTGTTGCTTCCTGGGGTCTGGCTTGCTGCAGCCGCCAAGTTGTTAACACAAGTGCTGCTGTTCATATCTGTTGGCTCACAGGAGTGTGGGGAGGGGTTGGGATGGTAGGAGATGCTTGGAAGGTGATCAGGAGTAGAGGGTGGGGTTTGAGTTATCCAAGTATTAATGCAGCTAAATACTCTCCAGAGTCTGTCATAGCTCATTATACCTCTAGTTAAGAAACTCTTATCAAACAAGTAGAAGCTATGACCCACAGACTGCCCTTTGTCTGTAACAAGTAGAACTGAGGGGGAGTCCCAGCAAGCAGATGAGAGCAAAGAGTCTGGCATGTTGCTATAGATTGGAAGGAATTGGTACCCAGGCAGTCTTAAGTGTCTGAAGTTTATCATTTAAACTGAGTTATGTTAAAGTTGCATTAGCCAAAACAGAGAAACAAAACCAAATTAGTCTCTATCTCTCTCTGTATACACACACACACACACACACACACACACACACACACACGATATAATATATTACATATATTTGCACCAATAACTCAACTAATGGAAAATGAGCTTGGCTGTGAAAGTTGTCCCTTTGTGCTGTCTTAGAAAAATGGAGAGAGAAGAGGAGAAATAAAATATACCCCCAGGAGTCCATCTGGCATGAACATCCTGGTTAATAGCAGTGGGTGCAAAGCAAGCTCAGATTAAAGGTCTTTGGATTTGGACAGCAAAACCATTGTGACTATGGAACACATATTGCTTTTCTGACCTATGTTCTATTGCACACAAACTAAACAAAGCAAAACTCTAAGCACTCTGATAATGGGAGGCCACAGTTCCTGGCATGGATCCTGAGGCTTGGCTTTCCCTTGGCAAGTGTTAATCTCTCCATCTCTCTGTCTTGTGCACTAGTATGTACAAGGATGGCTTCAAAAACAAATACATTTAGTGCATAAAATCCAAATTTTCACCACAGTTATGTTAGAAATTGTTATTTGCTTTATGAAAGTATTTTTGCTTTCCTTAGCAAATTGATTAACACATTTGAACTATCATTCAACTTGCAAAGATCTGATTTTCACATATTTCAAGGATACACCAGTTACATGAAATGAGGCAAAACTGTAGATATGTTTTCCAAATGTGAGTAAATCTAATTTTGATTAGTCAAATCAGATATTAAATTTCCTTGGAGAGTTGGTTATTTGAAAGGGCCCCAAGGTGAATTCTTTTGGTAAAGCATAAACTCTTTTTGAATGGTGAAAAATTTGTGAGAAACTTGATGACAACTTCTCCTGGCCAGAAAGAAGTGCTTGTCAAGTTTCCCAAGAGTAGAGTCTAGGCACAGTTCAGACAATAGCCCAGGGAAGGCAAAGGAAAGCAGGTTTTGAGAAGGAGTGGGCAGACCTTCAAACAAATCTGTGTGGATTTCTAACCTTGGCTAGAAGACAGATGCATGGTTTCCAGAAACAAAATCAAACATGCATGTATTTTTCTTTTTTTTTTTGGATTTTGATCTTCAGTTTTCCTCTTGTGTGTACTAGCTGCATTTTAGAAACTGAAAATACAATATTGATTAAATCTGGAGATAGCACTACATGTGAAGACAGAATGAGACTTAAAACCTGGAGAGAAGTGGAGGACTCCCCAAGGAGTGTGTAGATTGAGGAGAAGAGAAGGAAGACAGACCCCTGGGGAAGAATAAGAGCATAGGCATGACAAAGGAAAAGGAGGCTAAAAGGTGCGGTCTGAAGAAGAAAGGGAACAGGAGAGCACTGTATTGCAAGAAGACAGTGAAGAGACACTTTCAGGGAGAGGGAGATCAACTAGGCTAATTACTACAGAGAATTCAAGTCAGATACAATCTAAGAGGTGTCCTCTAGATTTATAATGGGACCATAAACCAGTTTCAGTGTGGCAGGAGCACGGGCATGGAAATTGTTGACATGTTTCTCAAACATAGCTGTCCTAGAGGCTGTTGATACCCAAAGAGGCACAAGACTAGATTCCCTTGGAGAATCTGAAGATACCATAGATAGTTTGTTTCTGTTTAAGAGAAGAGCAATGTGCTCAGAGATATCTGACATGGGAGTGGCAAAAATGTTTAAATGTGGCAAATAGATACCCTTGACTTCATAATACACATGCACTTGCCTGTATGTAATTTTTTCATGAGTGAATTTTAAACTTCTCTCAAAAACAGTTCTGTATCTGTCTGTTATTCCACCCCTGGAGACACTGTGATAGCCTGAGACTATTTTCAGACAATGGTAAGTTCTAGTCTCCCCCTCCGCAATTTCTATGTCCTTGACTTTTGGGAGTTCCTAAGTGATATTAATTATGTGATTCCTTGGTGGTTCATTTATTCACTATTCACTTATTCAACAAATATTTATTGAAAGAAATTATTATTTCTGTAACTCTGTTATGAGTACATAAACAACCAGCTAAATGAAATGAAATAATAACTTCCATACAATAGATTTAAATATATGCTACATAATGAATGCAAATAATTTTTAAGAATGTAAACAAAAGAAAAATTGGATCTGAAGCAGGGCATGGGGATTAATTCCAAAGTTTTCAAGTAAGAAGAGGTGATAAAATGCCCTTAGCTTTCTCCTCTTTCATTTTCTATTCTCATATATCCTATTTCTCAAATCTTTAAATACAGCTCTTATTTGAAACTATTTTCCAATCTTTTAAAATCCCATGGAGTCCAATGCCTGGAAGTGCAAAGATGAATGTGAAAAGGTTTTTTCAAATGAGCGTGCCACAATATAGTAATCGGTGGGCATTAGTGTGTAGGGATAGTGTCAGACCTCTTTCCTGTGATAGTGAATGCCATGGATGGTGTTGGAAGTTAGAATACATGATGGTTCTGATGGATGGGCAGCAGCAGTTTGCCCTAGCCTCCCAGTCATGCTGAGAGAATTTCCAGACAGCACCTCCAAGAGTGTGCGTATCCTGTTTCAGCCTGCAGAAGTATCACCATTAATATAAACAGAGATGACAACCAAAAGGTGATGTAAAACTGCCCAACGTGGCTTGGGAAGTCAGGAAAGTTGATTAACTGTTATTTCCTGATCTATAAATCATCAATTTCCAACATCTTGTGTGTTTTTCATAAAATATTGGCTGTGGGCCTTTGTTATAAAAGAGCATCTCCTTTTTTACAATGACCTTATAAATAATAATTGGTATGGTACAAAGAAAGAGTATCCTCTAATAAACCATGCAAAATATCAGGTCACATATTTAACTGCTTTGGTACACATGTGTATGCCTGTATGTCTTAGTAAACACTTCATTAAGATTTTCCATCCCAGAATATTCATTTGCATTTGTTTGACAATAAAGTTATTATGCATTATTAGAATCTTCCTTCTCCATTGTTTATCCTTAGGAACTACTACTACTAATTCTAATGAAAATAAAAAGGGATTATATATGCAGTGCATTCTCAAGTTATAAAATACTTCCACCCTCATTGTCATTTGATTTACATAATCAATGGGTAGGTATCATTATTTAAAACATGAAAATTGTAAGATTCATGACTGTAGCTTTCCCAAGATAACACAATGACAGAAATGTGACTATATTGCAGAAGCAATGCTTTTTAGTAGCTTCCTATGGTATCGTTGTTTCCTTTTGAGGAAATTGTTGTTACTAAAGGTAAGAGTTATGTACTAAAGTAAGATTCAGTAACACTGAAATCTCCTAGGAACTTGTTAGAAATACAGAATCTCAGGTCTCCTTCCATGCTATCTGAATCAGCAACTACATTTTTATAATATTAGAATATGATTCATAGGTAAGGAAAGAAATAGGTTATTGCATTCAGTTACACCTTCATTTATTTATTCAGCACATATTTATTAGGCATCTAAAGTAATATTTGTTGAATAACTCTGATTTGATACATTTGTTAACATTTGCAAATTTAGAATAGGGATTGCTAAAACTTTCTTCTTGCTCAATGACTTTTATTGATTTTATAGGCCAAGTCGTTAACTAGCTGATTCTAAAAAAAGAAGAAAAAAAAACACAAAACAACAACCAAAAAATAAGCTTTTTTCCCCCTCTTTTTTACAGTGAATTGACACTAACACAATTGGTTAAAAAGCAAATTACCATTCTACTGCTCCTTTCCCTTGAAGTATAGGTCTGCCTTTCCTGCTGTACAACAGGCCATTGAACAGAGGTCATACTTTATGTCCTTCAGAACTCAACACTGGATTTACTATGGAGCAGATGATCAAAAGTAGTCAAATAAATTAATAAAATGGCTCCTAGAAGATTATTTTAGATATTATTTGCATTCTTCCTCTATTCAAGTTTTATTAGTTTGCTTTCTTGAAAAAAAAATACCTGAATAGACTTTCTCTTGATTTCTACATTTAAGACACAACCAAAACATCTGTGGATAGTTTCTTTTACTGATTATTGATGCTCATTAGTTAAGAAACAATTCATTTTTTTCTTGGACTTTGAAAAGAAGGACTAACAGTCATAATAACTCAATGAAGTTCACTTAAAGCAGGCAGAGAGTAAGGCATTGAATATGAAGTGGAGATAGATATTAGAAGCCTGAGAAACAAAAGAATCAGAACTGGAATATTCTCTCAAGGAGTATAACCAATTCAAGTCTCAAGCTTACTGTTCTCTGACAATAGTGGTGTTTTTTTGGAGCACATTGAGTGCTTTTCATTTCTTTCTTTCACCATTTTTCTCCTATCTTATCTTACAATCCAATCATCTATCTATTCAGAACTCATGTCCAACTAATTTTATAACTATATTCTCTTGCTCTAATTCATATTAATGACAAAACTTACATTTATTCATTTTATCTTATAAAGTACAGTATACCTCATTCAACTAGATTGCAACTATATAACAACAACAAAATTATGTTTTAGACAATCCAGTCATTCTGGAGGTCTAGAGGGTCGTATTGATTGTCATACTACCAAATGATCTCCAATCTATCAACAAGTTTTGAGTCAACTATTCAATGGATTATTTTGTGACAATATTCAATCATAGCTGTACTGTTTCTATGGAGATCTTTCATTCAGAATACTCTGACCCTTGCAGGTTGACATTCCTAATCTTAATGAACCATTAACTTTGGGTCTCCATCTTAAGAACTATATAAAAACCCATTTTTTCTTCACACCTCTGAAATTATAAAATCAAGTCTTCAAAAGTTATTGCCAACAATATAAAAGATTTCTATTGCCAGAGGTGTTATGGTACAATAGTAGAGATGCTACAAATCTCTAAGTAGCTTTTTGTTGATGCACTGTAAAATGTTTTATAGAGAAGTGAAGTTAGTGAATGTAATAGAGACAGAATTCCATATGAACAACCAGAAAAGACATGAAATGCACATTGTTTTATGATATCTTAAATCTCTTATGAATCCAAATATGATTTTTGCCTCTTCCACTGAAATCCTGTTTAACTTAGAAAAAAAATCATTAGGTGGAAAGGTCACCTAAATTGCCCAGTGTTTGTATTTGCATCCTGCTAAGTTCCAAAAGAATTTGATTGACTAATGGATTGGAATGCCAGAAGATTAGGACATAACAATAACAGATAGTAAGGTAAAATTTTTAAAAGACTTTTAATGCACTGACATTGCGTAACTCTTTCTAATACTTGGACATTACCTCTGGCTCTGAAGTATTTTGGGGGAATAAAAACAAAGATAGAAACGCATTCATTTAATAGTCTTTTAAAATTCCTCATTCAAATTTTCCAAGAATCTTGGGTACTTATTTATTCTAAAGGAGTCAATCTTACTTGCAAATACCAGACAGAAAAAGAACCACATGTCCGACATTTTCAGTTTCTACACGGTCTCATTAGTTTTTGTCCCTGGCTCTCCCTCTCACATGGTAGGCCATGTGACATGCTAGGGACTCATAGGTGATAGCTATTTACCTCACATGCCTGACTTTAGACATCGTTCCCAAGTATGTTATGCAAGGTTGGCTGGGCTGAAGAAGCTTCTAGGCTCCACCACAAGCTGACTGTCCTCCAAAACTCCAGTCAACTTCAGAATCTTCCTTTTCTTCTTATAAATTTAATTTGGGAGCCCTCATATACTTTACTTCCCATGACTTTCAATTTGGTTATCCCTAATGGTAGTATTCAACCGCAAACGAATCTCTTTTCTTCTTCTTCCTGGAAGATTTTTGGTTCTGAGAAATTGACTCACTTCCTTCCCCAAATTCAACATTGTATACCAAGGGGCTTTGAGAGATCCTTTTGCTTGAGCCCTAAAGGACCTCGCTAATCATACTCCAGGATAAGTAGTGCTTGGTAGACTTAATGTCATTCATGTATACAAGCATTTTCGAATGCCCAAAATCTTCTGGGTACACCGTCTCAGGCTCCTGGGAAACCATGGCAAATAACTTTGACCCAGTGTCCTTGCAATTGTGGGGTTTATATTCTAGTGGAAAAGAAGAATGATAAAGAATGGCGGGAAGTTATAGAGATTAAAATAAAGCGATGAGCTAGAGAGTGAGAAAGATTATTTTTGGTAGCATTGTCACAGAACCGACAATTTAACATCGAATGAGGTGAGGAAATGAACATGTAGATTCTGAGGGAAGAAATTACAGGAAAACACCACATGCAAAGCCCTGAAGTCAGAGCATGCTTGGCAAGTACAAGAATAGCAAGAAGGCATGTGTGTTTGGAGCAGAATGAGCAGGAGGGAAGTGGCAGGCGAAGTCGGGAAAATAATTAGAGGGAAAAATGTAGAGTCTTGAAGGTCATGATAAGAACTCTGGATTAAATTCTCTAAGGGATTTGAGGTCTTTGCAAGACATTGAGGAGAAAACTGTCATAATCTGATTTCTGTGGATATAAGGAAAAAATATTGTGGGCAAACAGAAGTGTGGGGTTTTGGACAGTGAGGTTAAGTGTAGAAACAAGAACAATGGAATTAGCTGAGAAAATAAAGGAATGATAATTTGACAATTTGATTTAACTTAATGGAGGTTATTGGTGACCTTGGAAAGAGCAGTTTCATTCAATTGGTAAAGACAAAAGCTTTTTGTCTAGCCCAATGCTCAGTGCTTCTTTCATAAACTGCTTTTGAGGTTCTGGTGGAATCATTTATTCAGCATGGCAAATTAGAAGTTGCACAATTACTATATTCCAAAGAATATGCTTGTCACTAAAAATACAACAAATTAATGAAACATTGCTTCTTTTACTCATCACCAGGGAAACACAGACAAGCAAAATGATAAAACTATAACCAACACCTAAGTCATTAAATGGTCTTATATATAGTAGTCTCACAAATTTTCTTGCTTTGCAATTATTGGCTATTGTCCCAAACCATTCACACAAGACATGTGGGGCTGATGTGGTTATTTTTATTTCCTGGAACAGAAGAGAAAGCATTATAAAGAATGAAAATGGGAAAGAACTGTACTGTGGCAAGGACCCTAACAAATCTAGGGCTGGGTGTTTATGTCACCATGCAACACAAGAGTCTAATAAACCAAGTAAAAGGACATACTTGAGTGACCACACCATAACCTATTCAAATAAACACCCTGACTAAATGTATCTGAATGCTTGGTGTGTGCAGGTGTGTGTGTGTGTGTGTGTGTATGCATACCATTTAATAAGTGCAGCTGTGTTTATTCAACTATGTAACATTCCACAAAAATGTGTGACTGCAGATCATTCATAATTTCGTTTTTAGAAAAAGTATAAGTAGAAAAATTGTATAACCCATGAAAGCCAGTTCACGCTAGCTTGTATATGCATAAATGCAGGGAGATACATCAGTAAGTTTACAGCTGAAATCACTGAAACCTGAAAATATTCATTCCACTGAATAGTGGAATGTAGTCAGTTTAGAAGCACTTCTGATAGTCACAAACGTGATTAAAGAGATTGGGAAAATAGGTTTACATGGAATAAAACTGGAATTATATAACATGGGAAAAAGCAAATTGAGTGATAAAAAAGAATAAACTACAGATGCATGCAACAACATGTATGCATCTCAAAAACATGTTTAAGTGGAGGAGACCAGAATAGCGCAAAGTAAAACAAAATAACACATTCTGTACAATTCCCTTTACATTACATATCAATCTCCAAGTGTTACATGTTTACTTTTTAATATGTCTTCCTCTCTAGGATGAGGAATCCTGCATCAACATATTTATATTATTCACTGATGTTTCCCCTAATGCCTAGAAAAATGTCTGTACAGGGCTATTCGATTAACATTTGTTAAGTGACTAAATAATTAAGCAGAGTTTAGACAATAGTGTCAGTGAGATGCAAATATCAGATAGAATACAAACTAGCTGTTTGACCTCTCTATTGTTGCATTAAAAAGCTCCCCAAAACTTATAGCTGAAAACAAAATCTTTGCCCACAAATTTGAAATTTGGGTAGTGTTTAACAGGAATAATCAGTCTCTGCTCCAGTTGATCTCTCAGCTCTGAGGGCTGGGCAGGGGAAAGAAAGACACACTTCAAGATTTAACATTCATATGTTACTTTGGAGCTCAGCTGAGATTGAGCATCAGATCCTGCTCATATAGGCTTCTCCACTGATTTCTTTGTGGCACAGTGGCTGGGTTCCAAGTGCAGGCATTCCCAGAGACAGGACGTTGAAGAATCACTTCCACACCATCATATTCTGTAAGCAATTAGCTCAGATCTAGTAGCAGAGAATATAAACCCACCTCTTCTTGGGATGAGACCCAAAGAATTTAAAGGTCATTCTCTAAAGCCACCACAAAAGAACATTTTATAGGAGTGTTCCACTACTATGGAATTTGTAATTTCTGCAGTTTGTTTTGTTGCAGAAGTTTGCAAAACTCATGTAGAAAAAGTTATCAAACATTATTTAAACAAAAGCCACGATGTGATAATCTCTAATAATGCCAGCATTAAAATTCTGATTATATATCAGATATTGTGTTAAAGCATTTTGTTTACTCTTTCTCTTTTTTAAAATTTAGTGGGTTTTTTTAATCACTTACACTACACCAGGCACTCTTCTTGATACATTAAGGATAAAACCTAATTTAATGCTTGTAACAATCCCATAAATTCTGTACTATTTCTACCCCATTCTACAGACCGAAAAACCTAAGAGTGAGATAAACTTCGCACAAAGTCACATAGCCAATGAGGTTGGAGCCAGGATTTGAACGTGTAGTTTCTGACCTTCTGAAGCCTACACACTTAGCTACTATGTCATGCTATCACTTCCTTGATCTTCCTAGTAATTCTATAAGACAGGTAGTATTTTTATTCCTATTTGATGGAAGAAAACACTGAGACTGCAGTTTTGTCACCTTCTCAAGATCTGTCCACACATACCCTCTCCCACTGTGCAGAGTATCTTATACATGGTTTCTAATCCTCATGGCATGATTGCAAGGTAGAAGTGTAGAAACAGAGAATTGAATGTTAACTCACTGGTTCAAGGTCATATAGCTAACAAATGTTGGAGCTGGAATTCAAATTTAGGTGTATGGGGCTGCAAAACCAGGCTTCTTTACCCTTAGTTGCCCTTATCTTCAGGGGCAGAGAAAGAAAGATGAAGAAGCTAAAACTAGAGGAGAGCCTCCCCTTCCACACTGGGACTCCTGGTTAAACTCTGGGAGTGCTGGAGGAAAGATCCCCAGGGGTGACAAAAAATCTACAGGTTTTTAGGAAAGGTTTCTTCATCAATTGTTAGATCACGAATGCCAGCTCCATATTTTCTCTCTTTTGCTGAAACAATTTTCTTTCCTTTCTAGGGCATGGTCTGTTTTTTATTGCAGTCACCATCTTCAGCCCAATTGATAGAGGGGGTAGGTGAAGTGATGAAAGTCCATTTCTACCCAGGGACCTCTTGTGGTTTAGTCAATTAATTGTTGGCCCTTTGGGGGTGAGGGAGTGGAAGAAGAGTGAGGAGCAAAGGAAGAGATGAGAAAAAAGAAATCAACTAATCCCCCAAACCTGTCAGGGTTCCTCTCAACTTTTCCTATGAAGACGTCCCCCGTGGCCCATTTAGAGTCATTTACCAAACGTTTTTCAGCTTTCTTTGATTTTAACATCTGCTTTCCTCTTTCTTCGTTGCACAGTCCTATGCTTCCTGGATGCATGGCCAGCAGCCTTTGATCTTGGTGCCTCTAGTTAGCTGCACGCTGTAAGTTATCCCCCTCCTCAAGATAATACAGGGCAATGATGGAATCTACATCCCTTCCTTCTTCACCCTCTTTATCACAAACCTGCCATCAAGGTTGACATGAATCAGACCAGCTATCCCCATGGGGACTCACAGAGCTCACTAATTCTTTAATAGGAACAGGGGCTTCAGGTCATGCATAGTCCTACAGCTAACATGCTAATCCTCCAAACCAACCACCCTAAAAGTCAGAGAGGCCCCAAGGAAATCTGATCAGGGTAAATAATAAGTTGAGTATAAATTTCAAGCATAATTAGGCTAGGTAGGGCCATTGTCTGCATTATTTGCATCATCATCATTGCTATCATTACTTGATGTCTATCAACTTCAAATTTACTGTGATACTCAAGTGTGAGAAGAGCTGGAAAATACATTAAAGACAAGCAAATTTGGGGAAGGCTAACTTGAATAGTGAAAAGACTAAGTTATAGTAGCTTTCCAAAGAACACAATTGTATTTTTTCTAATAAAACTAAAAATTATGAAATTATTCCCATTATCTATATTCCTAAGGATCTTCACACAATTAATAGATAGGTTACAATAAACTTTTGAATGTAATTCAATGTGTCCACAAATTATTTCCTCAAGCAATTTTAATAATTCCAGGTGACAGTTCCATCACACAGAATTTGTGTTCAAATTGTTCTTTAATGATAAAGAAGGACAAAGGTGAATTTTATAGTGAGTTTTGTAGGAAAATATCATAAATTTTGAATAATGCAGATTTTATTGCACTACTTTCTACCCTTTGGGAAAAAATACAAATAATATGTAAAACATTTCTTCTAGTAAATAGGAATTACTTCCTGTATTTTTAAAATATTCATTATTATGAGATTCCCAAAGGAAATCATATTTTATTACTGTTAACTCTTAGTATCAAGTGAATCTTCTGTTCTGTGCTTTTCCAAGGGCAGCATACAGTTCCAACTACATTTTCATCATGAATTCTCTACAGCATGTTCCTGATAGATATTCTCCATCTTCTAAATGATATGCAAGCTTATGAAACCGTTCAATGTGATATCAGACTGAATTAAACAACTAGAGTTTTTTGCATCTCACCTTTCTATTATCTGATATTTAACCATTACTCACATTATAACCTCTCCTATATAACTAATAATAACCCATCATTTTAGAGGAAGGTCACAGGGAAGTGAAGAAAACTGTTCCTGCCTTTACAATGATTTTTTAGTAATCACAGATGAAACACACACACACACACACACACACAGAGTCTTATTTAAAAAAGAGATAATAATGTGTTCTTGGCTGAAATACTCAAAATTTTTAAAAGACTATGGAACCAAGAGAGTTGGCTTTAGATCATGGTTTTTAAGTTGCTCTGGGACTTATAAATTGAACTGTGTTCTAATAACTGAGAAAATTCAGAGAAGAGAATGCAATTTAGGCTGGAAGAGAGAGAAAAGACATTCAGAAGCAGAGGTTCTGCTGTAATCTGGATATTTGTGTCCTCCTAAAATTTATATATTGTAGTCCTGATATGATGGTGTTAGGAGGTGAGGTCTGTAGGAGTTATTGGCCATGGGAACAGAGTATACCTGATTAGGATTAGTGTCTTCATAAGAGGGACCCCGGAGAGATGTCCTGGCCCTTCTACCACATAAGGACACAGCATAAAGGCAACATCTTTGAAGCAGAAAGCTGGCGCTCATCAGACGTCAAATCTGGACTTCCCAGTCTCCAGGTCTGTAAGACTTAAATTTCTAGTGTTTATTAACTACCCTGTTTATGGCATTTTGTTATAGCAACTAGAATGAACTAAGATGGATTCTTAATTGAATTTAGAGGCAGGAGAGAAAGGTTAAAGTTGGCAGAGAGAAAGAATAGGTTCTACCCTAGGCAGTGTGATTAGCACTTGCCCAGACTTTAATGGCAGTGGCAGATATTTTCAGGATTCCTTTGAAGCAAAGAGCTACACGGGTGGAACCTGAGGTAGGCTGTCCTCACCCAGTCCAGGCAGAGGTTCAACTTTGCTGACTCCATCATGTGCTGCTGATGGTAGAGGGCAAAGGCCCCAAATGTCTGTCTTTGAGCTTCATCTCTTTTCAGGTCTCTCCAGAGAGAACTGTCAGTGAAGTGTTCCGGACCATAAAAAATGATCCTCTTCCTGGGGACTAGATTATTTCACCTGGAAAAATCAAGCATCCTTTCTTCCTGCAAGCATTTGTCAGTGGGACAGGACCTATTGCTCTCCAAGATAGCTCTGTTCCCTTCATTGCTTGGCCCCTGGAGCTCTGAGATTCAACTCTAGGTCACTACTGCAATCTCTGTTCTGCCCCACTACATGCATTTGTAGCAGTTTCTGGTCTCTTAACCAGAGACCAGTTTCTGGTCTCATAGCTACAACCTATGCACACAATTCTCTCTTAGATTGTAGCTCCCTGAGACAAACATTTCTCAACTTTTCCTGACTGCCTCCAGTGAACCAATAAACCTAACAGCTGGTGTTTGCATAGCACTTACCTTCCAGGGAGCTCAGAGCAATTTCCAGTGACAGACTATAATCCTCCCCCAATTCCTGGGAGGTAACAGGTATTAATATTATTCCCTTAAATACGTAGGAGGAAGATGGAGCCAAGAAACTTGTAATGGTTTGCTGAATATTACTCACTTGTTAGATGGCTCATTCATTCAATTGATTTTTTTCCATGTATATCCTAATCACTATACTGTAAGATATTTTCACATGTCAACTTTTTCCCCCAAATTTGTTTGATGCTAAAAACCGCTGGGGCTTCTTGTTAAACAAACAGTTCTCCTGGCTCCTGTCTGGATACTGTCTGTCATTCAGTAGGTCAGAGATGGAAGCCAGAAATTTGTGTGTTTAATAAGAATACCAGGTGATTTCCCCCACTCTTTTTCTGATGTGTACCATTCCAAGTGATTATAATCACCAGAAAAAGCTAGGAAACACAATTTATTTCATTTAATATAGTAACTCTGTGACTCTAATTATACTTCTTTATTGAAAAAGAAATATGTGATAAGCATATCAATATGGAAGGCCCAGAGGTGACATCTCAATTAATTCAACTCTAGCTCTCACAGACAAGGGATGACAGCTGATCAATTTCTTATATTTCCTTATATTTCCCAATCATACTTTCTCAGTTAACTAATTTAAACCAAACCTACTGATCTGAGTTTTGAGTTATATACACAATTTCTGCCTGGAATTGTACCATAGCTTAGTACAGTGGAACTCTCCCCAAGAGACGGTTCAAAACAGACCCCTTTTCCTTTTCCAAAAACATTTGTGGCTTAAGCTCATCTTCTTAGCTTCCACTTGGACTCTGGCCCATCTTCATTTTATATGTACCATTTAATATTTTGATAAATACTCTCATGATGGGCAATTTCAAGCTACCAAAGACTTAACCAGTTTACAAGATTCTTTGGTATTAAACAATCAGCTCTCAGGAAATGTTGTGAGCCAGCTCTAGCATAGCACTGTATAAATTCAACTCCAGAAAAAATGAATTCACTTTTCCCAGATCTCCTAATGCTTCCCACCAGAGCCTTTATATACTGGTACACAAAGGCTGACTCTCTGTGCCCCAGATGTGCTTCCTGCTAAAGTACCTCTAGGCTTTTCCTTATCATGGTTCATTTGCCAGGCATGCTCTCCCTCTCATCTCCTCTAAGGCCTCTCTCAACTACTTCCTGCTCCCAAATGCTCATAGCACTTGATCTAGAACCATTTATGATTTTTTTGATCTTGTATTAGAGGTTTTTTTTTCATCTTTTTATCCCACTTGATGTCTGAATTTGTCCCTGTATTCTCACAGCACAGAAATGATGTCTGTATTACAACATACATCCAAAGCCATTTTGAACAACCATCTTCTACCTGCTTCCAAAGTATCAAGTACAGTCCTAGACTCTAGGAACCCAAACTCTGCAATTGAGGGACTAGGGACCTTAAAGTATGTTCATACACAAACCCTGCTATCAGAGGGTCTGTGGAAGTTGACTTCCCAAAACATTTGGAACAATTTGATGTCTACTCTCAGTAGATATTTGTACTCACAAACATTGGGACAATTAGACAAGAACAAGGGTCAGCAAAATTTTTCTAAAAGACCAGTAAATATTAAGGCTTTTCAGTCCATAAGGTCTTGCCAAAACTACTCAACTTTTTCATTGTAGTGCAAAAGCAACCACAGAGTATGCATAAACAAAATGAGCAAGGCTCTATATCAATAGAATTTTATATATATATATATACACACACATATATATTTATATATGTGTAAATATGTATATATATATATGTACCAAAATACAAATACATATACATATGTACCAGGGATTGAACTCAGGGGTATTCGACCACTGAGCCACATCCCCAGCCCTATTTTGTGTTTTATTTAGAGACAGGGTCTCACTGCATTGCTGAGGCTGGCTTTGAACTCACAATTCTTCTGTCTCAGCCTCCCAAAAGTGCCACCACACCCGGCTGAACTTTATTTTTAACAGAGCAAGCCCGATTGGGATCACAGGTCAAAGTTTTCCAATCCTTGGTCTAGATTCTTGAAAGTACTGATTTCCAAACTCTCATATGAATGCATTTTTCCATTTCCATTTCAGTCAAAATTTCCTCTTTACTAGTTACATATTTTTAATTTAGCCTATCATGTTTTCTAACAAATAACACTTGGATGAATCTAGGCTTTATTAATTACCACTTTATAATTTACGTTATAAAGGTAACTGCTAATACAACCATTTGGGAAAATAGTATAAAGAGATGTTTCATGAAACTTGCCAAAGATATTCAAATAAAGTAAAACACCCTTGTAGTGGAATATGATGAAGATATTATTGGAACACAACAGTGACTATTTGTCATGAGGGAAGATAGAGACAACATAGTTATAGTTCTCTTAAGGTTGACTATATCTCTTACAAGTACCTGAGTTCTTTTTCTCATAAGGAACTCAACATATTCAATGCCAACTCAGGACCAAGACTACTTGTCTGTGGTGTTAATTGTTAGATAATTTCTAGTTTATGATTCCTCAATATCTTCAACGTTATAAAGCATCTGCATGAATAAAACACTTGCCATGAAAATGAATAATTGATGAAATAAGTTCTTAGGGGTTATTATTCCATTCATAGAAGCTGAAGAACTTGAGATAGTCCTTAAAAATGAATAATGGACTTAACTGCTATAATAGGTAATATGACTCTTGTCCTGAGTACACAATTGACTTTTTAAAATTCCTTTGCCTGGGAAGTTATGGAAAGTAATACAACCTAAGAGTTTCTGTTGGCCAATCAGAGGAAATTTGTAATATTTATAATAATTAATGTCATACCTGGATTTATAGCATGGGTTAAATGAAACAATTTATGTCAAAGATAAGATATAAAGCAACCAATCTATCTATTGAAGACTCAAGAAGTCAGTGGAATTGGGTATTTTTAGTCAATCCTGGAAGTTTTTGATTTATTATTTGAAAGTGCCTATCCATTCCTTCTAATAATATTTTGTTGTATTTTATTTTTTTCACAATTATTCAATATATGTTTTCTATTTGAATGTTACCACATATCCTCCATCCCAACTGATGACTGACAAATAATAAACACAAAGGATGAAAACATTCTATTTAACAATTGAAATTCAGGTATCTACAAATAAAATACATCTTCAAAGAAAATCAACAACTGTGGTAAAAATGGAAAGAATTCTTATGTCTTTACTAAAACCTTAATAATGAAGTTTATATTTTATCTGATAGATGTTCAAGACATAAATATTTTAAGATGGAAGGTATCAAAATAATCAAATATGAGTTTTAGGGACTAAAAATGTAGCATCAGGGTTAGTAGTTGAAGTGGCCATGATATATTCAATAACTATATTAGAGATAGATCCTATTGAATTTTTGAATCTTATGACAATTGTTGAGTGAGGTCAGAAAATTAGAATAAAGAATAAAATTTTTGACTTGAGTGATTTATTTGAATTAATTAGGAAGGAAGAAACGGAGGAATGGATGAATAAATGTTTGCAAAAGTCAGGTTGTTTCCAAGGATCGACAGTGGAAGAGGTATAAAGCAAGTATCAAATTAATTTGAAACTGTACGACTATATTAGTATATTATTAGTATATTATTTTGATACATACTCAGCAACCCACTTACATCCCTCTCCAACCCACCCTTATCAAGAAAGCCAGATAGTGATAAAAGTGCACTTCCTCCATGCTTGTTCCCCTCTACTCACCCTGGATTTCTAACATGCATTTACCCAGCAGCATTTTCATACTTCCTCAAGAGGTCACTCTCCAGCTCTGGTGATCCTTCACCCCAGAGCTATATACTGAGGAAAGCAATCTGTGCACTGGACTCTGTTCTTTCCTCATTTCCTCTCTAAATAGACCTGTCTCAAAGTTTTTGGTAACTTAGGAAGCACTCTTATTTAGGCACGTAAGGGAAGTTCTAGTATTTAGTTTCTAATGATTAGAAATGGTTTTGCATAAAAAACTTACCCAAACTTTTTCTGGGTCATGATCATTCAGAACTATTATCCTGAAGTTTGGGGTTCTCTTATTTTTTTATATTTTTATTTTCTTGGTATCAAGGATTGAACCCAGGGGTGCTTAACCACTGAGTCACATTCCCACATTATTTAGAGACAGGATCTTGCTAAGTTGCTTAGGGCCTCACAAAGTTGCTGAGGCTGGCTTTGAACTCATTCATGATCCTCCTGCCTCAGCCTCCCGAGCTGCTGGGATTACATGCAGGGGTCGCAATTTGTCCCGAGCCAGCGGGTCGAAGAGGCACCCCCACATTCACCTAGCCATGGAAGTTGGGAAGAGTTGGAGCCGACTAGCCGTCTGTTCCCAGCCTTGCCCTCTGCCGCCTCAGGACAATCAGACACGCTAAGGAGTACACTCAGAGCAGGCACCCCTTTATTTGCGGAACAAGCATTCAACTTATAGGGCCGTTTGGCCAATCAGAGACAAGGCACGTAGGCAACAGTCGTCCTTGTGGCAAGGCGTGTAAGCCCCCTGAATTCTGTCCTTGAGCTGCACGTTCTGCAGGTTCATGGAACCAACAGTAAACGTAAACCAATCACATAGTTCCTCCTTCCTTTGTGCCTTTCCCATTTACACACAATGGCTAGTCATTAAGGTGTAGCATAGAGCTAGCTCCCCACAATTACAGACAGAGCCACCACACCTGGGTTGAGGTTCTCATTGAGTATGCTACACTATAACTTATGGAGGCAGCCAGCAGAGAAAGAGGCAGAAATGTCACCAGGTTGTGTACTAAAAAGTTATGATTGAGGTGTATATCTTTCATCCATTATCACTGCATCTCCTCTTGTCCCCCTCCACCCAACACAAACACTGCTTTGTATTACCACCATGGCCAAACTAATAATAATAAGATGGCTGGCAAATAATTCTCCCTTTTTAATACCTCCACCTATTTGACAACATCATCTCTATCTCAAAACTAACTCACAGGTATGATAATAGTAAACATTTATTCCTTTACGGACAGGTGCCATCTGGTATCCATGGAAGCTCAATAATAATGATATCATCCATTGGCTGATACTACTTTTTAGGTCCTTTACTGAGTTTATGTGTATTCCCTAAGATTTAAGTTTCTCTTTTATTTTTAGTTACAAGTACAAAATGAAATATGAAAAACTTAAAAAGTATACACAACTAGTTCCACATAGGTTTAATATAGATTAATCTACTTGGGAATTCAGTCTATTAATCACTGCATTATATTATTTACCCAATTGTGATAGTCAGATTTCCATCACTATAACAGCTGCCTGAGATTATCAACTTAAAATGAGAATAAGGTTAGTTTGGCTCACAATTTTGGACATTTCAATTCATGATAAACCTTGTTGCTTTGAGGCCTGTGGCAAAGCAACACATCATGGCAGGAGTACATATAGAATAAAAAACGGTTCACTTCATGGTCAGGAAGTGAAAGTGAGAAAATAGAGTGGGATCCTACATGCCCCTTGAAGGCATGCTCCCCATAACCTAATGACTTCCACAAGGCTCCACCTCTTAAAGGCCCCACAACTTCCTGATAGTTCCACTCTGTGGAGCAAGCCTCTTCCTTTGGGGGACATTGATGATACAAACAATAGCATAAGAGCCATCTACATATTCTTCCTAATTTTCAGTCATCACTCTGAGCCTCTTTTTGCTCACTGTCCAGTTATGGTACTTTTTATTTCCATTATACTCAAATATTTGATTACATAATGATTTAAATTACAACTTACCATTGCACTGTCTCTATTTTACCCAGACATAAGAATAATTTAAGCTTTGTATCTTGATTTTGGAACCAGATTATTTGCATTTGATTTATGGTTCTGTTAATTGATGTCTTCAGGCAGCTTGACCTCTCTGAGCCTCAGTCTCCCCATCTGTGAAATGCAGTTCATAGCAGTACCTACTCAAAAGGCTTGCATTCATGCCCACCCAGGAATTGCATGCATCTGTTGTCTGTCCTCATCTGAGGTACTTGAGGAGACAGGCTTTCTGGCCTTTTGCACACCTTAAACCTCATCTCAGCCCGAGGCCTTCATCTCAGCCCGAGGCCTTCATCTCAGCGTCTACATTTTCACCTATTCTACCATCTGACTTTGTGACTTCCTTTTTTCTTTAAATGCATGTCAAAGTTCCTTTCTAATTTTATAACAACATTAAAATGTCTGTTGAGGACAGAGTTCTACATACAGCAGCCAAAGCCTTCGCTCCTCTAAGAGTGACTTCAGGTCCAAATAATATGAGAAATGTGTGTTCCTTTTGATTGGGTTATCTGTCCATTAATTCTTTTCCCTGGACTTTAACATTGTAACCTACAGGTCCTGTGCCAGCATGTTACTGATGGTCAGGAAATGAATAAAAGCATTGTTGGACAGATAATTTTTTCCAGAAAGGCAAAAAGGATAATAAATAAAATGGTATCCTGGGAGGGATGCTTGAGTGAGAGCTGAGTTTAAGTTTTCCCTTCTTGGACTAATAGAGCCACGCTCTGACCTGACAGTGTGGCTGGAGTGTGGCTTGAAAGGAGAGATCTGGCTTTGTCTCCCCTGGATTGCTGTGTAGCCTCAGGCTTTAGAATGGCTTCGCATCTCAATTTCCTCAACAAGGACTCTGGGCAGGACCTTATCTTGCACTCTCAGGAGCAGAGACAGTGAATCAAGGTAAAGGCAGTCTTTGGGATCCCTTCATGAGAGGAGCTGAGCTAGCTGGAAGTTCAGATGCACCAGCCAGGTAGCATAGGCATTCTTACACCATTAGGAGCTCAAACTACAACCTCTAGTCTTGATTCCAAGCCTGCGGCAAATATTTTGAACACTTTGGAATCATCCATTGGGAAGTTTTTGAGCTGTAGTACACTGAGGAGTTTGACTTTGAAGCCTTCACTTTGGCCCTGGCTCAACTTTGAGCACAGAATTACATTTAGACCTGCTGTTTTATTTTCCTGCTTACAGTTTAGGGCCTAGAAGTCTGAACAAGTTCCTCTGTCTTCCTTGGAGTTTAAAAAGTCTGAAAACAAAAATAATCTCTCTCCTTGAAGGCTTTTTTGGGACAGGATTTAATACAACAACATAGTGTTGGGGGGATGAAGAAAAGGGATAATTTAAGGCAAATTATTTAGCAAAAACAGGCACTATAAATGGTAATTGGTTAACCTACACCTTGCTTTGGCTGAGTGTATGGTGAACCTAAAGTCTATTTTGTATATTTCAGAGATTCTTTGGCAGAATTGTTCCTAAGGCCTCATGTTCCATGGGAACACTTTGGGGACTAAGATTCCTCTGAGTATTCACCATTCAGGGTCTGAGCAATGCATAATTGACTTCCTTCATTGCTTTGTGTGAAGGGCAGGCAATAATTCCATCCCATCCTCTCTTGAGAACTTAACTCCAAAATACAGAATGCTTTTAGGTGATACCAACACAATCCTAAGTGATACATTCACCTTCCTTTTGCATGTCCTCCTTTCTAATCCCTCCTACAGTCATGCTCTGTTCTTCTCTGTTGTTTTCCATTTCTTCAAACTCTTCAGTGTACTATAGCTCTGTTCCCTCCCTTTTAGGTCACCAGACTTACAACTAGCTCATAGCTTATTCTAAGTGTAGCATTTGTTAATTGTAAAGAATATTGGGCATAGAGAATTAAAAAGACTCAAGTTCTCAAACTAGCTCAAGCAGCATGACCCCAGGCAAGACACTATTTCTAACTCTCATGTCTGTAAAATAAAAATAACAATAATAATGATGACAGCTTTATTTTGAGTAGATCATAAAACAATACATGCAAAATATCTGGAAGGAGGCATTCAATACATTTGACTTCCTATTAACCAGCCACCTGAATAAACCTTAAACTTGCATAGTCTCAGAATGAAGATAAGCATCGTGACCCTGTTACTTTCTTCATGTTTTATTATATGAATCAGGAGATAAGATGTGTGTTAAAAAAAAAAAAACTTTGCAAGTTGGAAACTACTGAATACTATAAAGTGTCACTTTCCCTTGGCTGCTGCTCTGTGGGGTGGAGGATAACAGCTCAGGCCAGCTTTGCAGGGTGGAGTCAGATATCCACATTGCCCACTTGTTCTGGATCTTTCCTCCCTCTCTCTCCCTCAGGATGGACTGCTATGTTGAAAGACTCTCCTTTCTGTCTGACATGATTTCTTTCTGCTCTGCAGGCTGTTCTCCAAAATGAATAATGACAATGCCATGTTTTTGATGAGGCAGAACACCAACACTAAATTGTGTCATCGCCTCTCTCAGGCCGTAAAGTAGCATGTGGTGGGCCCAGCATCCCAGTTAGGGGATGGCCACCCTGGTGAGCTGGACAGATCCAGCCTGTTGAATCCATTGCTCAGATCCCTTGGCAGCCATTTAATATTATTACTTTCTCTCCTTTTCTCAGAACTATGCTTCCTCTTGTCTCCACATGAAGCATGAGTGGACTGGGAGAAGGTTGGGAAGACGAAGGGCTCAAAACAAGAGCAAAAGGTAACAATGATAGTAACTCTCATTCATAGAGTGCTTTACATTTTATAAAGCTCTCTAATATATTGTTACCTAAAATCATGCACATGAACATCCTAAGCCTCAGTTCTTCATTGGTGGTGATGCCTACTTAAAAGGGTTGAAAGGATTAAAAAATAATATATGTAAATAGTGTATCTAGGACTCATTCCTTCAGTTCACAATATTTGTGGACTGTCTTCTGCTTCCTAAATGCTCAGCAGTGGGGATAGAATAGTAAATATGACACAGTGAGGCCTTTGTCCTAGTGGAGCTCACACTTTAGTGACAGATAATAAGCACATACACATGCATGAAAGTGAGCATATATTAATGTGAGAATTGAAGAGAATGATGATTTAAAGAGTGTTTATAGAAATATAGTTTATTTTAATTAGGACATCAAATGGTGCTAGAAGAAGTGTGGGGAAAGGCAAAAAAGCTAGGATTGTTCTCAGGGTTCTAGATGATCAAGTGGAAGGACCATGCTTCCAAAAGCAAATATAGGGACCACTGAAAGAGAGACAGGCTGGGGTATGTGGTAGGCAGCCTCTGTAAAGACTCCTGAAGATCTCTGCTTCCTGATAATTGTGTCACTTACCTCTGAGTGAGGGCCAGACCTACTGATAGCAGAAGCTATGAGATGTCACTTCTAAGACTGGGTTTCAATAAGAAAGAGTCCTGCCTTGCTCATGCTATCTCTGTAGCTGTGTCTCAGTATGTCTATGTCTTTTCTCTCTCTCTTCCAGGCCCTCAGATCTCACACCTAGTGAAGCCATCTGTCATGTTGTGAGTAACCTAATGGATAGGTTCACATGGCAAGAAACTGATATCTGGCCAAACTTGAATCTCTCAATTTGCATGAGTGAGCTTAAAAGTAGATCTCAAATTTACCAAAGTAGCAAGCTTGCAAACAGATCCTTCCTCAGTCAAAAGATGATTACACTGAGACAGGAGAATCGCAAGTTCAAAGCCAGCCTCAGCAACGTCGAGGTGCTAAGCAACTCAGTGAGACCCTGTCTATACATAAAACACAAAATAGGGCTGGGGATGTAGCTCAGTGGTTGAGGGCCCCTGAGTTCAATCTTTAGTACCAAATAAATGAATAAATAAATAAAAGATGATTACAGCCCCAGCCAGCACCTTAATGTTGACCTCTTGAGAGACCGTGAGAAAGCTCTGCCCATCTGCCTACACATATACCCACTACTTACTCAGAAAAACTGTGAGATAATAAATGTTCATTGTTTTCAGCCATTATAGCTTAGATTCATTTGTTATTGAAATATCTGTTATACAATAAATAATGCAGCGTTTTAGTTCATTTTGGAGCTTTCTGTTAGAGGGACAAGAGGGACATCTAAGCATTAGCTGTTAGGCAGTGTGGTAGGCATGTCTGGAGTTCATCTCCCCAAGGACAGGCATGAGAACAGAAGCTAGAGGTCAGTGGCAAGCAGTAGCTGAGGACAAGAAAGCACAAGACAGGGAGCTACCTCTTTCCTTGTAGGGTGACCTTCAAGGAAAGGGAGAAATGGAAACACAGTATGAGCTTCTTCCCAAGAGAAAATAAAGACTTCAAAGAAAGTTTATTTTTGTTTGGTTTTGTATATGTACATTTAAGTAGAAAGAAATGTAATCAACTGGTGAGGAGTAAGAATATTTATGTTGAGACTAGAATCACAATTTGAAAGGGAGACTGAAGTTAAAGAAAAACGAGAGGATAAAATAAAATAAGACTCTAAGAAGAAGAGGAAGAGATGGAGTGAAAAGATCTAGTGAAAGATCAGACCATCCAAAGGGAAGCACACTGATTCTCTGTTGTTATGTAGCTATTTAGCAAAGAATAGTAGCTTCAAACAGGATCCATTTAATATGGTGCAGCTTCTAGGAGCCACCCAGACATGGCTTCACTGGGTCATGCTCAGGTTCTCACAAGCCTGCAATCAAGGCTCACCTGGGCTGTGTTCCTTTCCATACCTCCAGGTGTTCTTTCAAACTCAGTTATTGGCACAGTTCAGTCACTATGGTTGTAGGACTGTGGTCCCATCAGCCAGGGCTTGCTTTCAGCTCCTTGGTACTACTTGCTATTCCTAGACATGCAACTATGTCACAGACTCTCCCACAGCATGGACACTTACTTCTTCCAGGTCAGCAGGAGTATCTCTCTAGTCTAAGACAGTCTCACAGGGGGGAAAAAATGTAATCAGGAGATGACTTTTCCACCAACTTTGCCATATTCTACAGGCTAAATGCAAATTGTAAATTTCACTACTTTTGAGGGAAAGGGATTATACAACAACATGACTCATTGGGGCCCTTTTAGGATGTGTCCATCATGGGAGAGAAGAACAGGGAGAGATAGAGATAACTCATTTAGCCTGGGAAGTTGCTGGGGAGATTTTTTTTTTTTCAAAGAGTACTCATGATGGCAGACAGCCTACTCTTTCAGCCACATAGCTATCAAAGTTCTGGGGAGGCACTACCCTTTTATCCTAATGAACCCTAGTAGCATTACTTCCATTATATAGGGATACACTTTCATAATACTCATGCCAAGGAATGAGACTAACAGTGATTTTCAGAGTATACCTATTTTCCTGCATGCAATTCTTTTCAGAGATGCACATTTATACACAGTATAATTAATTTTGGGAGTGGCTCTAGAGCGCCATGTAGTATGAAATAAATATAGGAAGTCCAGGTCTTAAACTGACTATGCAAGCAGCTACTTGTGTAGACTGAGGCAGCACAGTACCTGACTTAGAGCTCAGATTCTCATCAATAAGATAATGACCTTGAAGTACCTTGCTGGTTTCCAAATGGGGCTTTTCAGCCTTTAAGGTTTTACAGAGTTTACTTAGGATTTCAGCAAATGGTGTTTTCCACTAGAGAATAAATATTCAAGTTTCCTGAAAATTCCATTGGTTCATCTATTATTATCTATTTGATATCTCAGGGTTCTTGTGAAGAATTCTGTCAAAATGGAGCTCAATTTCTTTTAATTCTTCAAAATAAATGTGAAAATTACAGAACTAGTTAACCTCCAAGGTCTAGCTCTGGCTTTCTTTGAACCCATGAGACACAGTGTTCTGTGGAGATTTAAAACAAGAGCTTTGAGTCAGAATATTCTTGGGGTGAATTCTAACTCCTCAGCTTGGGACCTGGAGCAGGATTTCCTCAAGACTCAATTTCCTTGTGGAGGTGGTAATAGAATCCCCACATAGGGTAAATGTGAAGATATATTCTGAGTGTTAAGATTAACTTTTGTGAGACTTATTCCCTGAAGCTTGGTCCCTAAAATGTTCAATATAATCCAGCTACTTACAGTTGAATTCTTAAAGTGATTCATCCTGGCAGAGCATTGAGGGGGCACCTCAAGTTCCAGCCTGCCAAGTAATAGGAGATACAACTCCAAGGCCTTGATCTCAATTCTGTATTCCACCAGGGAGATGGGCTGGCACTTCCATAAACATGAAGGCCAAAGTGGTAAATCCTGCCATATGCCCGCTGTATCATATAACTACAACTGCACAGCAGGATTCCCAGTCAAGTGAAAGCAGAGTTTCTCAACCTTGCACTATTGACTTCTTGGACAAGATAATTCTTTGTTATGGGGGTTGCCCTGTGCCTTATAGGATGTTTGGCAATGTCTCTGGCCTCTACTTACTAGATGCCAGTTGCACTCCTTTCTTAGCGCAATGTCTCTAGACTTTGCTAAATGTCCCCTAGGCATTATTGCCCTTGGCCCAGGATCATGGCACTAGGTGAACTCCAAGTTAAAAATACTGAGCTGATAGAATAAGGCTGTGGGCAAGTGCTGCCCATAATACTTGGATCCCCACCTTGATTACATCAGGGGACAGGTTGTGCTTTCCTCATTAAAATATAAAATGCCTGCAAACCGTAAGTAAAGGATTCTTCAATTAGCAGGATTATGATCTACCAAAGGTATTGGTTCCTAACACCTAGAACCTATATTACCTTGAATGGAAAAAAGTCTTTGAAAAGGTCCTTAAGGATCTTGAGATGGAGAGATTATACTGGATTACCTGAACAGGACAAATGCAATCACAGATATACTGATAATAGAATGATAGAGGGATTCTTGAGAAGCAAGAAAGAAGATGCACAGCTAAAGGAGGAGAAGACAATGTGACCACAGAGGCAGAGTGGAGTGATGCAGCCACAAGCCAAGTAATGAAGGCAGCCATCAGAGATTGGAAGAGGAAGGAGCAGATTCTCCCCTGGAGCCAATGGAGATGGCATCAGCCTGCCAACAACCTGGTTTTGGCCAGTAATACTGATTGGACTCCAGGATTATTATTTTAAGCCACCACATTTCAGTGATCTGTTAAGGCAACCATAAGAAATTCATACAGGTCCTATCCCCAAGTGACTTTGGTCCTGATATATTCCTGTATACCATCACTGCTCACTTCTCCGAGATGTCCATAATAAATTCTGCTGCACTACCTAGAGCATGTAATGCCTGGACATTCCCTTTGGCTTGCATGACTCATTCATAAGCAAATACTGTTTTAGTGCCTATTATACCTCAGGCAATGTTCAAGGAACCCTGGACCCAGTAGTGAATACAATTAGTCTTATTTCAGTTGAGGATAAAAGTTGTAGGAAAGAAGGAGAAGGATAAAGAAGAGGTAAAACAAAATGGAAAATAAACAAAAGTAAATATCAGAATATAATGGCAGTCTAGAAATAAATGCAGACCTATTGTCAAAAACAACACTGTAACGTTATAGGGAAAGATACCTTTTGGGGAAATGATGCTGATTCCTTAAGATTCCTTTTTCTCTGTCAGAAGAGTAACTGGCAAAGATTTTCTCCCTTTCTGTAGGTTCTCTCTTCACATTCTTAATTATTTCCTTTGCTGTGCAAAAGCTTTCTAATTTGATGTTATCCCATTTATTAACTCTTGGCATTATTTCCTAAGCTTTGGGGGTTGGAGGATTAATATTCACAATGTATAAAGAACTCAAGAAGCTTACCAGAAAATAAACAAATAACCCAATCAATAAATGGTAAAATTAACTGAACAGACACTTCTCAAAAAAAAAAAAAAAAACAAATGGCAAAAAAATACATGAAAATATTGCAGCATTATTAACAATTAGGAAAATGCAAATAAAAACTGCAGTGAGATTTCATCTCACTCCAGTCAGAATGGCAGCTACTGAAATACAAACAATAATAAATGTTGGAGAGGATGTGGAGAAAAAAATGAACACTTTCATACTGTTGGCGGGACTGTAAATCAGTACAACCCTTATGGAAATCACTACGGATGTTTCTTAAAAGACTAACCATGCAACCACCAAATGACCCAGCTATACCACTCCTTGGTATCTATCCTGAAGAAGTAAAGTCATCTTGCTACAGTGATAGATGCATACCCATGTTTATAGCAGCACAAATCACAATAGCCAAACTATGGGACCAGGCTAAGTGTCCATCAACAAACAAATGGATAAAGAAAAAGTGGTATGCATACATAATGGAGTTTTATTCACTCATAAATAAGAATGAAATCATGTCATTTACAGGAAAATGAATGGAACTTGAGAACATTATGTTGAGTGAAATAAGCCAAACTCAGAAAGTCAAGTACCAGGCTGTATGTTTCCTTTCATATGTGAAAGCTAGAGAGGAAAAAAGAAAAGAAAGGTGATGGTGGGGAGATCTCATGAAAATTGAAGTAGATCACAGAGTAGAGGAAAGAGAGCAGGGGAGGTAGGTGGGAAGGGAAAGGGGAAATAGTGGGGAATGATACCGGCCAAATAATATTGTTATACAAATCCCACCATTATGTACCACTATAATGCACCAATAAAAATATGGGAAAAAAACATTCCTTTTTCCCCCATCTCACATGGTCCCAAATCAATTCCAGATGGATTGGAGATCTGTATCTATGGGCTCTGCATCCATGGTTTCTCCCAACCATGATAGTAGATATTTGAAAAATATAATTGCATCTGTACTGAACACGTGCAAACATTCTTTTTCTTGTCACTATTTCCTAACTAATACATAGAATTTGCATTGTATTAGGTATTATAAATTATCTAGAGATAATTTAAAGTGTATGAGAGGATGTGCATGAGTTATATGAAAATACTAAGTCATTGTTTTACAAGGAACTTGAGTATATGTGGATTTTGGTACCCCACAGAGTTCCTGGAACCAATCCCCCATGGACATGAGGAATGACATCTGATTTAGACTTGTTCTTTTTGTTGTTGTTTTTGTTTGTTTGTTTTTCAGTATTGAGAGCTGAACCCAAGGTCTTGGGCATGTTAGACAAGTGCTCTACCACTGAGCTACATCACAAAGCCCCCAAACAAACAAAACCTGTCTGTCTTCTGTATGAAAGATGAATTGAAGATGTACTTGCCTCTTCCTTAAACCCTTTATGCTGTAAGGGTTAAGTTCATTCTCCTATTGGAAAATGGCCTTCTTATTCCCAGCAGGAGGTAGTGTGATAATTTTGCAAAATCTTCCCAGTCTCACTTCTCAGCACCTCCTCTGAGGTCTCTTTGCTGAGAATCCACTTTATCTACTATGTATGGGACTGTGGGAGGGAAGGGTCATCTTCCTTAGACTGCTTCTGAGGAGGCTATTAAAAAGACAGCTTTACAGGACATTTATAGTGTTCCTGATCCTAGAGGGCAGGCCTGCAGGGTCTGGCAGGGGAGAGTGTTTGCGTGTGTTCTGGAAGAAGCTGCTGTCTTCAAATCCAGATGGCCCATGATGTCACTGGAAAAAAACCCTGAAACATGCTACAAGAAAGAAGTTTTTATGGCTCCCTGTGTAATGTTCCCAGGCACTGGACTTGAGTTGGGGGATAAAGGAAAGGCTCTCCGGATCCCCACAGCCTTGTCCATCTGTCATGTTGGGCTGCAGGGAAAGGAAGGGCTAGAGGAAGGAAAAGCAGGAGGTGGGAAGAGAGAAAATAGAGAAAAGACAAACGGAACTGAGAGCCAAAGTTCTTTCCTCCATACTGCCTTTCTGTCTCATTAAAGGGTTTTTCAGTGTTGAGAATTGAACCCAAGGACACTGGAGTTCAGCTCTTTGTGTAGATTAGTGACTCTTCTGCTAGACTGTGTTGGAGATCAGAGTCCCTACCTTATGTGTCTCTACCTTAGGATCTAAAGCAATGTCTGTTACATAATAAATGTTCAATAAATATTGAGTGGAGTTTCTCATTGGAGCTACATTATTAAAGACCATAGCAACAAGAATCAGAAGAAAGAAACCAAACTTTTTTGGGTGTTTTACATTTTTTTGTTGCTATTGTATGAGAAGAAAACTGGAACTTAGAAACTAAATCATGTGCCCCAGATGAGGAGAAGCACAGGCAGCGTTCAAGCCCATATCTGACTGACTCCAAAGCAATTCCCACTAGTATAACATACTCCTCTAATAAAACTCCCACTCTGCATTTTTCTCCAGTCCAAACACAAAGCAGAGGATGAAAAGTAGGCCATGTTTGGGAAGCAATGATCTGAGAATCACTAATTTAGCACTCATTACAAACAGCATCTGCTATAACAGCGTGTCAGTGCTTTTAGGAAAATTTCCGGTTGGACATTTTTTATAACTTTCTAGTCATTTCCCATGAACTGAAAGCAAGTTTTAAAGATCCCCCAAATAGTTTTTGTAGTGAAAAAAGATGGCTTACGGGCTGGGATTGTGGCTCAGCAGTAGAGCACTTGCCAAGCATGCGTGAGGCCCTGGGTTTGATCCTCGGCACCACATACAAAGCAATAAAATAAAGACATTGTGTCCATCTACAACTAAAAAAATATTTTAAAAAAAATATGGCTTACAAGAAGAACCATTTCTCTACTTAGATTAAGGAAAATCTATGTCAATTTTGGTTCTTTAGCTAATAAAAAAAAAGATGGGGAAATGAATAAGAACTGGGAAATGCTTGAGAGTGGCTCTGTAAATATTTTGTAGTCAAATTAGATGGAAATGGCCCCTGACTTTTATTATTTCACTAATGAAATTACCAGTGCAAGAGTTGGAGCAAGGTTGAAGTATATAACTTGCCAATCCAAGCTTATAAGATTTTATAGCTGAATGTTGTTCAGAGTCTTGATTTCAGGACTCCATACTGATATCTTGTGAATTTGTTTAATGTTAATGTCAGAAGTAGCACAGAGTGAAGCTTTTGGGTCCTGCAGTTAAAACATCTTGCTACTACATCAAGAAAACACAAGTCCCCAGATGCTAGCCCTTATCCCTGCCACTCTGCTCTGGAAATATCAAAGCAATCGTTAGAGCTGATCTGGAAACTGTGATCAACAAAATTTCTTCTTGCACTCAGCTAACAAGTCAAGACTGCCCCGACATTTTTCCAGGTGGAATCAAGAAGTGTAAAAGGTTTTGAGAGCTATTTTCTTCCTCCAGGCACAGCAGATGACTACCAGGATGAAAGGGGAAATTCCAACAACCTTTCTTCAATCACTAGCATGCCACATAGATATTTTTGTTTTGTGATTAGATTATGTGTGATAGAACATCTGATAATCCTGGCATTGGAATTCTTTCTAAAGAAGAAGCTTTCTTTGGAAAAATGTCTTGCTCTGTGCTTGGAATTCAAAGTAAGCTGTTGGGGGACTATTTCTGGGGTCAACGTTTTCTAGAAAAGGATACCATTACTCTGAATTGAATAAAAATCTTGAATTTATTTCTTACAAGAGGAAGGTAGAAGGTAAACAAACAAAGCAAGGAGGAAAATAGCTGTCACATTGAGGAATAACCAAGAAAAATACTCAAAAGGTTTTCCTGGATAAATTGAAGCTGATTTTAAAATTTACATGAAAATATAAAGGATCTAGAATATTCCATAAAATTTTAAAAAGAAAGAAGAAAAAGTTTGAAATCTCATATTAGTGTACTTCAAGAATTTCTACAACACTGCAGTAATCAAAACAGATGGGAACTGGCAAAATGATAGGCACACAGATCAATAAAGGGCAATGTCAAACCCTACAAAAAAAAAGAAATGTGCCAACTTGAATTACTAAATTCAGCAAAGTTACCCTTTAAAATAGAAAGAGAACTAAAGACTTGCAAAATAAGCATAAACTAAAGGATTTCAAGACCACTAAACCAACATTATAAAAGATAATTCCAGGAATCCTACATCAAAAAGAGAAAGCAAGATAAGTCATAACAGCATGAGATAGAATCTCCCTAGAAGGGCTTTCCATTTCTGTGACAAAAAACTTGAGCCCATAAGCTTGTAAGGGATAAAGATTTATTTATTTTGTGCATGCATGCACAAGCACATATGCATGGAGTTTACTTCAACACAGTGCTAAGCTAATTTTCTATGGACTAAATGTTTGTATCTTCCCCAAATTCCCATTTTGACCCTGCTAATACCCAATGTGATGGTATTTGAAAACAGGGACCTTGGAAGAAATTAGGAGACAAGAGTGGAACCCTCAACATGGGATTAGTGCCCTTATAAGGTGACCTTTCTGCCATCTGGGGGGCTAAGGTTCTTCTCATATAACCTCTTTTTCATGTGAGAAGGTGTCCTAGTGAAAACCAGGAATTAGGGCCTGTACTGGTACTTGATCTTGGTCTTTCCATTTCTCAAATCTCTAAGGAATATATTTCTGTTGGTTATGCCACACAGTCTATTGTATTTTTTTATTATAGAAACCCAAACTGATTTACATGTAATTCTGTGGAGTAAATGAAAGTCTTTTCAACAAATGGTGCTGGAATAACTGGATATTGACAAAAAGAAAGTCAACATTTATTCCTGCCAAAAAAAAGTAACTGAAGGTGGGTTACAATTGTAAATATGAAAGTTAAAATCATAAAATTTTCAAACAAATATATTTCGTTTGTCATCTTTGGGCAAACGAAGGTTTCTTAGGACACACTGAGCACTAAGCATAAAAAATTATAAATTGAAGCTCATTAAAATAAAAACTTCTTGGTGACATGAAAGAACAGAAATTTCCAACCCCTATCTATTCCATTTCAAAAATACCAATTTGATAACCATCCATGGATGAACATACTTTGACAAGAGCTATGAAATTCAACCCACTTATTGTTTCAGTGAAAGATTCCCTCGACTTGATTCTTTTACGAGAAAGTAAAAGTGAAATGACAGTACAACATTGTTACAACCCAGGCATTGAAGCTGCTCAGCTGCAGACCTCAACACCAGGCATAGTTACCTATAGACACTGGTACCAAGCCCATCTTCAGAGCAGAATCTGGCAACAGGCCTGTCCAGAATCCCTGACTGGGATGACTTGTTATGGTTTAGATCTTAAATGTCTTCCCCAAATCATGTGTTGTAGGCTTGGTCACTAGCCTATGGAATTATGGGAGGTGGTGAAACTTTCAGGAGGTAGACTCTAATAGAAACAAGTTAGCTCATTGCGAGTGTGCACTTGATTGGGATCCTGGCCCCTTTCCTCTCCCTCCCCCTACCTCTCTTTTTTTGCTAATTGGCCACCATGATGAGAGCAGCTTTGCTCCACCACAACACGCTCCCTGTTATACTATTCTCCCTTAAAACAAGCCCAAAGCCATGAGGCTAAGTGTCTATGGTCTGAAACCTCTGAAACTGTGAACCAAAATAAATCTTTATTACTTATAAGTTGATTATCTCAGGTATTTTGTCACGGCAATGGAAATTTCTTCTAGTGAGATTCTTTCTCATGCTCTCATGACTGTGTTATTTTGCTCCTGCTTCTTGATGTACTTCCTTGAAGTATGTTTTGTTATACTGATTCAGTGGTCATGAACTCCTTTAGTTTATGCTCATTTTGCAAAGTTCTTAGTTCTCCTTGTATTTTGAAGAACAACTTTGCTGGGTATAGTAATCTAAATTGGCAGTTATTTATTTATTAATTTATTTTTAAGGCACAACATACATTATTCCATACCCTCCTGGCTTTTAGTGATTCTGTTGAGAAATTTGCTTTTATTCTGATGGGGTTGACTTTGTATGGCAACTCTCTTCTACAGCTTTTAATATTCTTTGTTTTGTACTTTTAGCAGTTTAACTATAATATGTCACGGAGAGGAGTTCTAAAGCCCTCTTATACTTGGATGTCTGTGTGTTTCCTTGGACTTGGGAAATTTTCTGCTATTATTTCACTGAATGAGTTAACTATTTCTTTAACTTCTAGTTTATTTCCTTGTCTATTCCTATTATACTTATGTTTGGTCTTTATTTCTGTCCCATAGATATTTTATATTCTGTTATTATTTTTGTCTTCATTACTGATTGAATGTGATAGTTCACCAACCTTAACTTCAAGCCCAGTATACTCTCTTCTACAATAGTCTTTTGGCAAATATTTCCACTGAGATTTTTTATTTGATTTATTGAATGTTTCCTTTGTTTGAACCTTTTTCATAATCTTTAGCTCTTATTGAATTGCTCTTCATATACTGCATTAATTTCCTTAATTAATTCAGCTGTTCATATCCTCCTTGAATGCACTGATCAATTTTAAAATCACTCTTTTGATATTTTGTCCAGCATTTCATATGCTTCAATGTCTTCTGAGTCAGTTACCAGAGAGTTATTAACTTTTGGAGGAGTCACATCGTCTTTTTCCCCCCAACATTTCTTGTGCTTCTATGTTGAGATGTATGCATCTTCTGAGAAGGAAATCTATCCTTATGGAGTAGACTTCTCTTGATCATGAGTCCTAGGTGGTCATTTTACTGTGTAGTGTTGAATTTATTGAGTACTTACTACGTCAGATCTTAAGGGGTCTGCTTCCTCTGTAGATCTTGAGAGAGTTAAGTCCCTCTCATAGTTCTGTCAAGGGTATAGTAGACAGTGGAGTTTAGGGGTTCACCCCCTGAGGTTACTCCTCCAGTCTTGTAAACAATGTATTATCTGAATAGTACAGGATTCATACATGCGGAGTTTCCTCATATATGCAGTGTCCACATTGTTGTATTATTTCTCTTTGCTTTTTGGGGGGTGAATGAGCATGAGCAGGACTTCAGGCCCCACCTACCCATGACTACTTGGGGCATGTTATCTGCCTAGGTGTGTGTGGGACGAGGTAATCACTAAGTCGAGGTGTGATTTATCTCAAACGGCTTGTGGGTTTAGTTCAGAAGCAAAGCACCTACTTTGTTTGAGGTGCCAGGTTTGATCACCAGCCCCATTCACAAGGAAGAAAAACAACAGTTTGGGCTGAAACAGTGCTGTGTGCACACTCTCTCTGGAAGCCTTTATTCTGAACATCCAGGGGAGTGGTTCATGTTTGGACTGTAGCCAGCCAAGCTTCAATGTTATGTGGCCATGCCAGGAGGGTATACATTCAACCCCACAGGTTATGTTCTGTGCATCTTGGAGTGTGACAAGTGTTCAAACAATAGTGTATACCCAGGATACCTCAGATTATGTGAGGGGAGCAGTCAAACCAGCAAATTCTGCTTGAGAGGTAGGAGCTGCATGAATTATTTGCTCCACTTGGTCTTGGAGTTATCAGACCTAGCTCACTCATGGCATCCCTTATGATTGGTCTTTCTCCTTGTCACAGAGGGTGGACCTGCTGCTTCCTCCACTGTCCATCTCAGCCCGTGCTCCCCACTGCTCAGTCCACTCCACGGACTCCATCACTCCCACAGCCATGACTATCTTATGTGGCCACTTTGCACTCTATCAATGCAGCAGGGTATCCACAGAGATACTGAACTATGATTTTTCTGTCTCCCAGAACAATTAGTCCCTAACAATAGAACCTCTCTCGAGATGGCTCACTCTAAGGGTTTGGTGAGTAATATGTTGAATTTCTTCTCTAAAACTGTTTTGCTATGCAGGAAGGGGCACTCTCAGACCAAACGCCTGAACTGGATTTAAAGTTTGTATGAACAACAGATCTCTCCTGTAGTTAGAACTACCATTCTGCAGTTATTATCTTGGTTGACTGTTTACATATGTATACAGTGTCTGGTTGCCCTCCCTTCACCACAGAGATGAGCAGTTGCAACTTGCTTTGTGTTTTTTTGTGTGTGTGTTCTTGCATTGCCTTTCTGATTCTCCACAGGGTTTAGATTTCCCACCACGTTTTAGTTGGTTTTCAAAGTTTTTCCTCACTTTCTGTCCTCAAAATATAGTTTTTCCTTTGTTGCCCTGACTCTTATTTCTCAGAGTTGTACAAAGGGAACTTGTATTCCACCACCTTGCCTCATTCCAATCCCCTGAAGTTTTTAACACTCAGAGTTGTCTACCTGCTCCTCAGGTTTCCCTACCTAGCACTGGTTCCTTCAGAAATTTCTATTTTGATAAGTATGTTTCTCTATGTCTGCCTGACTGTGTCATTTTGCTCAGAATTCAGTTTGCCTTACTTCTCAGGCAGATCTAATAAGTTTTTCCATGTGTTCAATTTTTTACTTCTTGCAGAATGGAATGCCAATTTCTAAGTTCTTTGCATCTTGCATGACATTTCCGTGTGTATCACTTGATCATCCTCTTCTTGCCTCTCCTGAAATAGTTATTTTCTTGTGTCGAAGTGTATGATACCAATTAGAAAGCAGATTTTCATCTCTGTTTCATAGACTTTAAGTATAAAATCTCCATCTTGTATACAAAAAGATCTGTTGAATTTCAAAATTGTAGAGGATGTCTTGTGTTTCCTTGGGACAGGTTGTGCAGTGCCAGCTGCCCAAAAGTGGCTTTTGTTTTCCTGAGCTATAGTGGTCAGAACAATTACAGACCACCTTTAATTCTGGGGTGTATGACCTGCCACCAGGTGAAGTTATTATCTATGCTAACTTTCGATCAGCTCAAGTATCCCACCTGGTTTCGGTATACAATGAGGTTTGTTCTTTCATGATTTTTACCTATGGAAAACAGAGAAAAATAAAGATCAGGAGTGTAGTGTAGTATTATGGTTTGGAATTTGAGTGACCCCTCAGAGACTCATGTGTTAGGGACTTGGTCCTCAGCTTGATATCATTTGGTAGCAGAGCCTTTAAGAAGTGAGGCCTCATAGGAGGTTTTTAAGTTATTGAGGTCATCCTCTCAAAGTGTATCATGGGACCCTAGTCTTTTCTTCTCTTTCTCTTTAGTTTCCCACAAATAAGTTTTGTGAACAGTTTTGGAAATGCCGTGATATGCTGCCTCACCACCAGCCCAAAGAAACAGGGTCAACCAATCATAGACTAAAACCTCTAAAACTATGAGCCAAAATAAACTCTCTTTATAAGTTGATTATCTCAAATAATTGTTACCATCACAGAAGTCTGACTAGCACAGTTGGCAAACTCTAAGTTGAACTTTAGGCCATGCACACAGCTTATCAAGTCAACTATGTGTATACCTATGGGAAATAGCATTTAAAAAGTGGAAGCCTAGAGACATTATATCAACTCTTGTTGCACCTACCTGCAAAGAAATGGTAATAGACTCTTATGAAAAGCCAGACACACACCAGTTTTCAAATATAAGGAAGAAAGCACAGTGGTATGCAAAAATTAATCTATAATGATTGTATTAGGGTTATAATTTTGCTCCTTCAATACTGGGTCATACTACACAGAGAGGGCTTTAAACTTCTCAGGTTTTGGTTTCATATCCCTGTAGTAAGAGATTGCCTAGATGATTCTTAAATTGGTCTCTATGTCCCATTTGCAGAACTAAGGATGCTAGCCATGTGAAACTATGCCAAGAGCATAAGAGTAAGAAGAGCACTGCACTGGGCTAAGGGAAATGAAATAGCATTACCAATGAGAAAGGTCAAAGTGCAGTTCTAGAGGAAAGCCACAGGTCAGAGCTGAAGGAGCAGTACTCACTCCTAAATCTAAAGTATTACTATACACTGTATTAAAAACAAAACACAACGTGTACAGTATTTATGAACTGAGAAGGTCAGGAAGGGATTGGGAAGCATATTGTAAAAAAGAAGTATTGGTTCAAGACATACATAAGCCATGATGGAGAGCTAGGTGGCAAGAGCCTCTGCCAGTTGGAAATGTGGCAGCTGGTTCAGGAGGATGGGAAAGACTGGTCCCCAACTGGTCTCTTAAATGAATACAGGTAGAAAACTCATGGTTCTACATGCATGGTAAGTCTTAATAAAAACAATTTCAGGATGATATGTAATTTTTAAAGTATCTGGCTGTAATCCTCACAACATCTTGGTATGTCATCTCCACAGATGTTCATTCATTGATCTTACACCATGTGGAGGCCACTGGGCTGACTTCTCTCACCTTCTGTCTTGTGTACTTTCTGTCACTCACATTATCCTCCTGTTCCACATGTTAATTAGTTTTTAAGTTTTATTTTTCAGGTTTTCTTTATAGGGTTAGTTTTATTAATTGGATTTCTGTTGGTAGCCTGTGGATTTTATTAATTTAGGAATAGTTTTTTCACTGTGTAAAAAACACCTGGTAAAGTTGGAATTAGTGAGCTTTTTTCTTTTTCTTTTTTAATTTTATAGACTTGCCTTTAGGCAAAAATGGCCCAGGTTGTTTTGCTGCAAAGGTAAATTTGGCTTATGATTGAAAAATTAGAACAGCTACTCTAACAGCTTGCTGGTAGCTACTGGAAATGTAAATACATTCACCAAAGGGTTCTTTCTTTTCTCTTACCATACCTGGTGGTTCATTTCAAAGAGGTTCTTTTAAAAGTCACACCAAGGATAATTACATTTGCTTTCTCCAAGACTTTTATGAACAGAAGAATAAATGAGGCTGTTATAGGCAAACACACACATGAACACACACACACACACACACACACACACAAAATTTGAGGTCACTGAGAATCTGTTATGCAATTACTCAGTTTTCTTGCTCTTGAATTTCAGACCAATGGCAAGAGAAGTTGTTGTACTTGCTAGGAGGTGCTGAAAATCCTCTATATACTTACCCTCAGTGATGTCTGTTCCTGCTATCTAATGCAGTGTAATCAACCACTCAAGAAAGTGTAGAACCAAAACAATCACTTTTTTTTTTTTGCTCTCAAATCCATAATTCATACAGAGTTCAGTAAAAACTATTTTTGCTCCATATATCATTAGCTGAACTGTTTCTTTGGGTTGGGAATAGAATACTCTTATGACTGACTCCTTCCTCACACATCTGGTAGTTGATTTTGGCCATTGTCTGGGAATCACTTTGTGTGAAGTAGTCTGGGCTTCCACAGTAGGTTGCTGTCTTTGAAGGTTGAACATCCAAAGAGGGAAATTGAGACAGAAGCCGTCTTGTCTTTTGTGCTTGGGGTCAAATGTCATACAACATCACTTCTACCACAAGCTATTGATCAAGGCAATTATGAAGATCTACCCAGGTTTGAAGGGAGAGAACAGAGACCTAATATGATCTGCCACATAACCCATATGGGAAGTTGCTCAGTGGTCAAACTTAAGAAGGCATTACATCATGACTATTGTATATAAAACATGGAGATAATTATACCCTTAGCTATGAGAAATACCTATGTAATACCGAAGTCAATCATTCAGTTCCTTGGCCTTAGAAGTCCAATAAGTATAGGAGATAATATTGCATTCACTTGCCTTTTCCCAGCCTAGGAGAGCTGCTGTACTTAAAAGGAGTACTGCCCCTGTCCCCCCAAACCCTGCACTCCTTTCCTCCATCAGAAAGGCTGATGCCCTGACAAAGGAAGGGTCCATAATACACACAGGTTGCTGCCAGGTTGCACCCCGAGTGGTGTGCCTTCTGGTATTCATACCTCCATAAGTGTAAGAGAGCATTTCATTTCAAGAAAAGACTTTCTTCAATTAAACAAAGTAAAATATTTATTTCAAATGGGGTGTGAATTGCATTATCTCTACACACACCCACACCAATTTTTTTCTCAAGTCTCTGGGATAGGCTGGTAAACTAAGATTCTGAGAAATTTCATACAAACGTTCAAGGCAGCTATAATTTCCAACAATGTCCTTAATTTAAAAAGTAGCTCAAACTACTATCTTTTCAAATTAGTGATTCATCTTGCTCAGTGGTCTTCTCATCTGAAAGTTTCTGCACTAGTGAACTTGGAAATCAAGATACCATTTTTTTCCCTTAAAACAAGAGAGAAGTGCTTACAGAATATGGTGACCAGAATCCAACTCTATTTCTGAGGCCTATGCCCACTTTCTAAACAATGATGGTCAACTGGGCTGAAAGTTCTAGGTTCAGGAAACTTTAATTCATTTCAGGCAAAAGAAGACTTCATGCTTCTAAAAATATAAGGCTAAAAATTAGAATCATAGTAGTTCTTACAAGATAACGTATTTGAAATTTTAACTATAAATTAAACAAACATATGTGCTCATCTTTCTATGTTCCCCCAATTCCTTAAGATGAATAACAGCTTACAAATTAAGGAGTAGAGGTAAGGAAGAACTTGGTACTGACTATACTAAGAAAGATAAAGACCAAAATCCTCTATGAATAATTTTACAATTTTGTAAATTCAAATGGGAGTCTCCTCCCCCAGAGATACCCTTCCTGCCAACAGTATCCCTGATTGAAAAGAAAAATGACATTGCACTCTCCTTCTCTTTTGTACTCCAGACCCTATAGGTCTTTACAATCTAAAGTAAGGGGTGTCCTCAGTATCAGAGACATTCAAGATTCTGCTTTCCCCCCGTGGTTGCCAACTTTCAGAGAACACACAAGCAATCTAGCAATAAACATCTCTTCCCCAGAGCAGAACTGAATGGGATAAACTGGAAAGTGTTTATTCACGTGACACGACAGAGTGATTCTTTCACCAGAGCTTGGAGCCGCTCTGTGGTGTCCTGAGTGAATGGGACAGTCTCCTACCCTGTTTACCAAACCATTTGAGCACATCCTGACATTAAAGATATCCATAGAAGAATAATTCCTGACACAACAGTAGCTATTTGGTTTATGAAATTCAATCGAATTGAAACAGATAGACAGTTATTTTCCTTCTCTGGTTCCATATTTATTGAATATACATATTTTCTGCACACATATAAATTATAGATAATTGACTATGTATTTTTTACTGTTCAAATATTTTCTATTAAGTTCAGATATCAGTTCGAAATTGTATTTAGTTACCAGTAAAATAAAACAATCTCATGTGGCTTTAATAATGGAGACATTTAATTTCTCTGTTCTAAAAAATAAATTCAAAAATGAGAAGCACAAAGTGGGAAGCATGCTTTCACGGGAGACCAGGGCTCCACTGCTCCCCAGGACTCATATGTTTGCTTATCTCTCTTATTAGTTTGCAAATTTCTCAAAGTGAAGGGTAGTTTCTTATTTGTTATTTTAACCATAGCATTGAGCACATATTGGCTGTCAATGGTATTTGTTAAATAAGTAAGTATATGAATGAAACAATGAGTGGAAAACAAATGAGGAAAGAGTCTAATGTATGTAGAATATTTATTGATCAGTACTTCACCAATGAAGATATGTATTATGTATATCAGAAAAACTCTCATGGAGAAAAGTGCTATTGAAATTATATATTTAGTGATATACAGTATTTTAATAAAAAATTAAGTTATATTTTGGTGATAGCAACATAGATTTGGAGGCAAAATACTGGCTTCTAGTACTAACTCAACCCCCATTTAATGCATGTGGTATTTTTGACAGTGTAAGGAAGGTTCTCTGAAACTATATCCTCATCTATAAAATAGAAACAGGAACAATTACTTTAGAGAATCTTGTAAAGTTCTCATTATTCTTTTAACTCTTGTTTTAAATATATGCCATCTCATTTTGTTCCACATTTGTTTTACACTGTCCTTTATAAATGTGTACCTTCTTAGGAAACTGTCATAAAAAATTTCATTTTCTTATCACCAGGTAGATTGAATGTTCCTTAAATCCCAAGATACTGCTCAATGTCTATTAAATGTTAATTTTTTCACTTGTTCATTCAATTCATTTATTTATTTCCAGGCAATATTCTAGTTATTGGAGAACAAGACAGATATTGAGAACATATTTCTTACATTCTGGTAAATGAGGCAAGCCATAAAAAGGAAATATAGCCTGAGAGGAATGCTCTGGAAGTGATAAGAGAGAGAGGACAGGCACTTCAGTCAGGCATATTGTGGAAAATCTGCCTGAGAAGTTAATATTTGAGCTGAGATATGAAGAAGCCATGACCCATCTATATAAGGAGCTAGGAAATAAATATTACAGGCAGAGAGAATAGCTGCCGCAGTGGTTAAAATCTCAATGGGTGTATGAAGGAGAAAGAGGCCATATTAGTTAAGGTAATGCTAACAGCTAAAGTAGTTAAACTCTAAAATCTCAGTGACTTAGAGTAGAAATTTATTTTCCATTCATTTAAAACTTAATTGATGACTGAAGTTTTTAAATTTTTTTCTTTTATATATACTTAAGGTGTTCAATATGATGTTTTGATATTTTGATATATATGTGCATATTAACTATTAAAGTCAAGCAAATTATATACTCATCAGTTTATATAGTTATCTTTCTTTTTATTGTATGCCATTTAGTCCTTACAACAATCTTATAGAGTACTATTAGCTCCACTTTGCATTTGAGGAAATTGAGGCTCACAAATTTTAAGTCACTTATTCATAGTTATTCAAAATAGCTTGACACCAAAATGTCCTTCTTCCTTCCTTTTCAAGGCTTTGTAGTATTCCACTATATACCACATTTCCTTTGTCCACACTTTTGTTGACTCACACTTAAATTGATTCCTATCTTTGCTATTGTGAATAATGTCAAAATGAATGTGAAAGTGCAGATATTTCTCCAGAATACTAATTTAAATTTGTTTAGAAATATAGACAGAAGTGGGACTGCTATAATAATCCTAGTTTAGATTTCTGAGAAACATCCATACTGTTTTTCAAAATGGCTGCACTGATTTATATTCTTGCCAGCAGAAAATTCTGTCTTTTGGGACAACATGGAGGAACCTGGAGGACATTATGCTAAGTAAAATAAACCAGGTACAGAAAGGCAAATGCTGTTTGATCTCACTTACATGTAAAATCTTAAAAAATCAAACATTTTGGAAGCAGAGAATAAAATGATGGTTACCAGTGGCTAAGGGCAGGGGCTAAGGGCAGGAGCTTGGGAAAGGGGAAATGTTGGTCAGAAGGTACAAAGTTCCGTTAGGAAGAATAAGTTTTAGTGATCTATTGCACAGCACAGTAACCATAGTTAACAATAATGTCTTGCATATTTCAAAATTGCCAAAAGAGAATTTAAACATTCTCACCACAAAAATGATAAGGAGGTGATATGATGCATAGATTAATTAGCTTCATTTAAACTTTCTACAATATATACATATATCAAAACATCACATTGTGTCCCATAAATATATATAATTATTAATTTGTCAGTTTAAAAATGAAATAAGTAAGTAAATACATAAATACAATCATTTGAGATGAAGCCAGGGCTAAAATGCAGACACTGTGATTTCGGATCGCTTACCCTACTGGCTCAAAACAATCCACAATTCTCTCCTAAAGATAACAAGCCAATTAATGATAGTTTTCAAATGACCCCAGTCACCCAGCCCACCTTCCCCCTGTCCCCAGTCACACAGAAAATTCCCAAGACACATAGTCAAGTACCACAGGTAAACTCAAAGATATTGGAGGTATTTATGGTTCCTCATCTTTTTGGGGAGTTCACATCTTGTTTCTGAAATCCCTGCTTTGGTAACTCCTGTTAAAGCCAGTTGTAATGTACTTGTAAGATCAATTGCTCAGAGGAGAGTCTGTTCTGAATTAGAAAATTGTTGCTGCTAAGGAGCCCCTGGGGGCTGGGGGGCTGGGGGTGCTGCACATGGGTTCAGCATGGCAGGCCCCAATGCTGATAATGAATGGGGGAAACGTGGCCAGTAAGGCCCACAGAAAGAAAAACACTTAAGCCTCTTGATGAAAGGCCATATGAGAAGGTAAGTGTTATAATTCAACTGAAAATAAAAGCCAGCGGCAGGTTATCCTTCCTTCCAGGCAGACAGTTTACGGCCCTGCTTTCCTGCAGTGACAGTGGCAGTGATGGATTATCTGGGAAGGTGAAGCAGCTGAGCTGATCTACCCCTCCTCCTCCACTCCCCAATTCCCTTCAGAATACAAGGTTTCAGGGCAGCTTTAATCCCTCTTAGCCTCCACTCTCCCACAGATCCCAAGACAAGTCCCAAGAGTTATCAGGCCTGGAGAGCATCCTCCCAAGCTGTTTCCTGAAACCCAAGCCTGAAAGACAGGAGCTGGCCCTCAGGTGCTTGCCAGAAGTCTCTCATTCATTACTCTGCTACGAAGGATTGTTTGAGGAGCCTGGAGCTAAGGACTGGCCTCAGAGGAAGCATTGGT
>PVHX01007977.1:0-20174 GCA_004024805.1 Geosciurus inauris
CTTTATATATCCTGGAGATGAGTGCTCTATCAGATGTGTGTGTGGCAAAGATTTGTTCCCAGAATGTCAGCTCTCTGTTCACTTCATTGATTATTTATTTTGCTGAGAAGAAGCTTTTTAGTTTGAATCCATCCCATTTGTTGATTCTTGATTTTACTTCTTGTGCTATAGGAGTCTTGTTAAGGAAGTATGGTCCTAACCCGACATGATGGAGATTTGGCTCTTTTTTTTCTTCTATTAGGCATTGGGTCTCTGGTCTGATTTCCAGATCTCAAATAGCATCTGAAGTTTTCTTCTGACAGAAATTGACAGGATGAGCTTAAAACTCATATGGAAATTCATGGACTCACAGTAGCCAGAATAATCCTGAGAAGGAAGGATGAAGATGTAGAACTTGTACTCTCTGTTTTTAGAACTTATTGCAAAGCTCGGTGGGTGGAGGCAGTGTGGCTCTCACACAGGGTAGGCATATACAGTGATAGAATGGAATTTAGAACCCAGAAATCAGCTCTTATAGTTATGCTCAATTGATATTCATCCAAGTGGCTTGGAATAAAATAGGTTAAATGGGTCTTTTTAGCAAATGGTGCTTAGGTGACATGCAAAACAGTGAAACTGATCCCTTTCCTCACACCATACACACATATACACACACACATAGTAACTCAAAATGGATCACAGGGCAAATGGAAGAGCTAAGCCAATAAAAACCATAGAAGAGGGTATAAGAATGAACCTTTGGTCAGGAAATGATTTCCTAGATACAGCACAAAAAGCACAAGCAAGGAAAAAAAAACCAGATACGTCAGTTTCATGAAAATTAATAACTTTCATGTTGAAAACAGTGAATCTTAAAGTATGCAAGTATTTATATTTTAAGTGATTGGGTGATCCTAGAATATAAACTGTGACAAAGTCATCTAATTGGATGACAAGTAGATGAAATAAGCTCACTGAAGAGGTGGGGGGAAGAAAGGTGTTCAGCAGAGTTGTGTTGGAAGCTAAAGAAGTCAATAAGCATAAATGGAAAGGGGCTGTTCATCAGCCCTGTGCATAGACATGGTGGTCAACAATTCTGACACCACTATACATGTACAGGACATAATTGAAAAATTAAGTGCATGGCTGGAGGATGGTGGGAGTCAAGTTTCCCACTATTGGGAGGAAGTTTACAAATAACCAGGAGGGGAGGCTAAAATGATCCACATGGTAATGCATTAGTGTTGGAGACATCGTTATGAGCTCATGTTCAGCCCAATATAGATAGTTCTGGAGCACATACAGAAATATTTATGTGTAAATAACCTGGGTTAATGCAGAGGTATTTCCTTGTCTGTCAGCTGAGAGGGCCTATGAAGCAATGCTACTCCAGTCAAACAAGCACATCTGGTACCCGATCTATCTTGGTTTCTAGTACTGTTTGTCAACAGAAAGAATGTGGGCTCCTTTAGAGAAATGACTTCTTCTAAGGCCTTGGGAAGGAAATATACAAGATGAACCTAGAGAATCTTGTAGTGCTTGAAACTATGGAAATGTTAAAACAAATAAGTCCATTCACAAAATAAGGGAATGTAAAAAGATCACAGGATCCAAAGAGTTCTCAATGGTTAAAATTTTGTTAATTTGTACAATAAACAAAATATTAAATTATAACTCAAAGTATTAAATAAACACTCATACAAGTTTACAATGATATAAATATATGATTGGGTGAATAAATAATTGGGAGAGGAATAGGCAAATCTGTCATTTAGAATGATTTCAAACAATATATGTAGATACTCTGCACTCAAGGACTTGGAATTTAACCCCCTATTCTTACTGGTGTTTGGGCATAGTGGTTTCACAGTAGAGAAAGAGGGAAAATAGTAACTTGATATACAAATATGTTCATTTTAGGAAAATTTATTAAGATCTACATTTTTCAGTTTTAAAAGAAGGTAAGATGTTGAGCACTTTAACATCAGGCAGCCATAAGTGAGCTTTTTAAACTGAAGTATCCAGCTTCTTTCCTTAGTATAGGAGTCTGTGAAGAATTACATGTGTCTGAATTAGCAAATGCCAGAATAGTTTTAGCTTAGTTTGTTTGGTACATAAAGATGAAGCAACACTTTGGAGACTCCAGCTCCCTTATTTTTCCTTCCAGTTATCTTCTCTAAGATAACCATTCTAATCACCTATCTTGAAAATGACTGGCCTTGCATCTTCTCTGTACTTCTTGTCTACATTTTCATTATGATGTATCCAAGCGTCTGGGGTTCATTAGACTTCTGGGACTTATGGGTTAATCATTTTATTGGTGCCAAAAATATTCCATCAGTATTTCCTTTTTCTCTCCTGTCTGTAATTCTTACCTCGTCCCCTTGATGCCTACTGAAATTTAAAATCCCAGCTGGACTGGGAGTGGGAAGAGGCTGTCAGGGCATTTGATCTATGGCTATCATTTCCTTATTTACATTATGCAGCAAATTTTCTCTGCTATTATGGTGCAGGATACTTTGTTATTTATCCTTAAACTTATTTGTTATTTATCCTTCAACTTATCCTTATGTCTTTTTATCTTTATACTCTTCAGTATAGAATTAGGTCAAGGATTTAGTTCAATGTGGATAAAGTCTATTCAAGGCATTTCTACCTTATGTGGACTCTGGGCCTTGACTTCTTTCTCTTTCCCTCTGTGCTGGGAATCAGATTCCAGATGGGCAGTATGGACAAACCAGCCTGGAGACAGCAGCTTTGGTGCTCTTTAACATTCCATGGCTACAGACTTTAATCTAAAAACTCATCTAGCAGTTCCAGCTGACTTTCAGTTTTTTAATGCCTATAGGATGGTTTTTGTTTTGTTGTTTTTTTGATGTAGCATTTTTCTTTATTTTTGAAGAAGAGCTGATACAAACAGCCCAATCCATCATCACCAGAACCAGTCTCCCTATTTTCTGTTCTCTGCCCCCGATGTCTGTGGTCATAGTGCGTCCACCTGCTCAGTAGTTCTTAGACTCTGCCATGTGAAATATCTACTTTCCCTTAGGACCTCCTTTTTCTTAGGTAGCTTCTAGTTTCTTTGGCAGTTTTTTAGGGGTGCCGTGAGTTGAATCCAGTGCCCCACATATTCTTAGCACTTCACTCCATCACTGACCTACATCTCCATCCCTCTTCACCAATTTTTGATATGTTGACTACCTTTTTCTCTCCATGTGGATTCATACCTTTTAAATTCCTTTACACTAATTTTAGTGGTATTTTGGAAAGAGCAGAAATAAGTGCCCATTTTCAATCTACCATGCTTTGTCAGAAGCCTAACCTAACTTATTAAAACCAAATCAAAAACCATAAGAACATTCAGCTTAAAATTCTAATGTGCTTCCAGGACTCTGAAGTGAGACCAAACTACTGTACCTTTATTTTTCTTTTAGTATATCACTTTTAGTATATTGCTTACTTGTCTAGATGTTTTATCTTTTTTCCTTATGGGTGAATTCCTAAAGGTGGGTGTTCTAATGTGTTCACTGTTGTACTCCACAAGGCCTCATAGAATGTTTATCAGATATTATGGATTCCCTAAATGTTTGTGAGTAAAAGACAAGACATGTGTATCCACAGTATTATCTGGAGAGTGCTGATGAAATGCTAAGAAATCGTTTTTTACTCTAACAATGCAGCGTACTTACAATCAAGATGGCAGTAACTTCACGGCACCGAATGCCTTCTGGAGAATAGCCACAAATGTTGTTTCTATCTAGAAGGAAACCAAATGTGAGGAGAATGATTCCAGATGTTGCTCCCACGGCACTAAGAAAATTCATTACCCGGCTCACTTGTATCTGAAATAGAATCAGAGCATAATACAATGACTTAGGCCCAGCCTGCGCTATAGTCAAAGTAACAGGTGAGCAACTGGAGAGCAGGATTCTAGTCAGTGTCACAGTGCCACAAACCAGCTGTATGATGCCAGTTACTTCATTTCTTTGGGCTTCAGGCCCTCATCCACAGAATAAGGGGATCTAGTGATTTCCATTCAAATTGGGAGGGGGGCACCTGGGACACAGGGGGTTTGTGGGGTAGCTGTGTTGTGCTGCATTTAGAACCTCATGGCCTATTTATGTTTTTGATTTAAGACTCTTGTGTCAAACTGAACATTGCATTTCTCTGTAATTTTTATTTCTTCCTCAAACTTTAAACTTACAGGAGATATTCTTTTTATATATTTGCATTTATTAATAAGCCAATAAATGATTCAGAAAAATCATTTATTGTCTTATAAGTAATACCTAATGTCTTTGATTCTTTGAGTAGACACATCTAAGTTATGGTGTATCTATAAGTTACGATTTTACATTCTTTAGCAATATTCTTTATTTCTAGATTCGATTTCTGACTTAAATAGGTTCTCTACCTATGTCTTTCCTTGGGTCATGTAAGTGTCTGTCAGAGTGTCTGGTATGCAGTAGGCGCCAAACATACAGAAAGATCGAGTGACTGACAGGAATACGGAGACCCATTCAACCATTGACTGAGGAAATTGGATCAGTTGCTTAATGTTTCTGTGCCTCAGTGTCTTCACATATAGAATAAGAATTAAGCTTGATGACCCAGAAAACACTCTTCTGTCACTCATATCTTATGATTCCATGAAAATAGGAAGCAAATGCCATATCGCAGTATGAGTACTTGACAGTTTGTGCAATTTTGATGACCTAGTGATTTTCCAAATTCATTTTCAAGGCTAGAATAAATAATTTCAAAGTTGTAATTTTTTAATCAAGTGGAAACATCACTCACCAGAGATTTGGTGGTTTTTCTTTTTAATGCAATTAGTAAGGCTCCAGACATAATGAACTGTTAAAGAGAATAAATATCTTAATGAGGGACTTGATCAGCTGACGTTGAAGAGTCCTCATGGGATAGAGCTCCACCCAATTCCCTTTAGATGTCCTCTTCCTAGTTCACACAGTCTTCACAGGCCTGTCGAGTGGAAGCTGTCTGAATGAGTGACTGTCAACAAATGAACAGTGGACAAAAACACTGGACTGGGAATCTGCTCCAGCCTTTGCTAGTTATTTGAGCATGAGATTTTCTTTTAACCTTACTAGGCTTAAATTGTCTCACTCGTCTTCCTTTTATAGCTATTGTGGAAATCAGCTTATAACCAATAAAATCAGATTCCATCTTCTTACCACCTGATGTGTTCTTTTGGGTGGGAACATAAGGTAGGGTTAGAGCTAATATGCTGTTAATTCTGAACAGAAAATAGCCCGAGAATTTTCATGAAGGTGAGTCAAACATGGCAGTATTATTATCCAGTGGAAACTTACAATCCAATTACAGCCCACTCATGTTTAAGTTGCTAGCCTCCTTGCTGGTATTTCTCCAGCCTCTTCCCCGAACTCACTCCCAGTGCTAAACTCTTGCAGCTCATAGAATACACAATGCTCCCCACACCTTTAACCTTTTGCATTTATTTCTCCCTTGGCATGCAACAAGACACTCCTATCCCTTGCTCCTGATGCTCTGGATATATTTTTATCATCCTTTAAAACTCAGATTGGAAATGCCTCTGGACAATGTCCCTTACACTCTTAGGTGCCTTTCCTACAACCTCTGTCATCGCTCATCACTATGGTAATTGTCTGACTTTCCACTCAACTGAGACCTTGAGACCAGGCACTGCCTTTATGAGGAACTCCAAGACCCAGCCCATTCTCTGGTGCTAAATTAAGGCTAATGTTTATTGAATATGGTTAAATAAATGCCTCCATGGTCTCCTCCCTGCCTCTCCACTTCTCTAAAGAGGAAATTGCTCCTTTGTCTCTGCTTACCTGAGAACTTCCTACCCCTTGTTGAGAACATTTATCACACTGACTTCATGTGATCCCGTAGACACATTTTTCTCCCTGGCCTGGACTGGGAGCCCCCTGAAGGATTCTCAGTGTACTAACCCTTGGATCTTTGTCTTGCTCTATGGATCTAGCTTATAATAGTAAATAACTAATTCTGAATAAATTAATGAATAAGTAAACAACTACAAGGCCTAAAGAAATATTCCCAAAGGAATTTCAAAGACTTAAAGCTGGGTTATCAGTAACTCTGGTAATTTAATAGGGAAGTAATTTCAAAAAGGTTAACATTAACATTAACAATTAACATTAACAATTAACATTCTTTCATTTTTGGTTATACTGTTCAAAGCACACATCATAGTCCTGAATGTAGTTTATTTCATAACTAGGAATTCCCTCACATTCTGGCTAGCATGAAATTGAACTTGATTGACTATACTCACCATAGCAGAGCCCCAAAATGGGTATCCTGTAATAAGTATAAAAGGATATCTTGGGTAAGGAGGTACCAAGGTGAAAAGGAAAACAATTCCAAAAGAAAAGTTTATAATTCCAATCAGGATCTGAGTAGCCTGTAAACAGAGGGGAAAAGCATAGTGAGGGAAAAAAACAACAACAAAGTGGTGGGTTTCCCTTCTGCTTCGATCGTCTGGCTGAAAGGATTTGGCAATTTACCCTCTCTTATCAATAGGAAAAGAATAGTTAAAGTCCCTTTATGAGGCTCACAGGTATGTTCTTAATCCCTCTGTGATATCTGGTGATAGGGAAAATGATCTAAGTCAATGTTCCTGAAAACGTGACCTATGGATGGTGACATCAGCATCACTTGTGAGTTAGAAATGCAAACTGTCAATCCTGTCCCATGCTTAACCGAATCCCCAGGAAAAACTGAGAAATCCATGTTTTAATGAGCTCTCCTACCCATCAGCACATATGCATGAATATTGGTAGAGCACTGAATTCTAAACTGCTGCACCAGCCTGGCCTCAGGCAATAGGAGACTGTCAGAAAACCCCTGCACATGACCCATGCTCAGTCTGCAAAAGTACTGTCCCACTTCCAGGCATAGAGCTCTCTCGGACTCTATTTTGTTTTGTTTCTCTCCCATGCCACACTTGTGAGCTCTGACATAAAGAACAGGAGCCCATGTCCTCTGCCCTCTTTTAATTTTAGTCTACCTTCTCAGGCTGAGTGATCTCCTTGCTGCCATAGCAACATCACCTTTTAGTAGATGAGCCCTAAGCAATGACATTTTCATTAAGCCTGGATCCACATTTTTTTTTTAAATTAGAACTTTCTAGCTGTACATAGTATTGGGTTCATCCTGACAAACTCATACATCAGCGGAATTAGACTTCAGTTCATGATCCCTTCCTTTCCCTCCCCCGTCTCCCTCCTCTTCCTTGTTCTTTTTCCTCAACTAGACTAGACTTCTTTTTACTTGTCTCTTAATTTAGTCTATTAATTTATATTTGATTATTTTTATGTATGCACCAAAGTGAAATTTCCTGTGGTATATTGATATGTGTGCATATTAAGATTTTTTAAAGAATTCATTTGGCCTTGCCCCTCTTTCTCACCCCCCGACTCTGCTTCTCCATCTTATACATTACTGATCTTCCCTTTTTCTTTATGTTATCCTATTCTTACCCTTTCCTTTATTTTACTTGAGCTGCTGCATATTAGAGAAAACAGTCAACCTTTGAATTTCTGAGTGTGGCTAATTTCCCTTAGCATGGTGGTCTTGATTCTCATCCATTTACTGATAAATGCCATAATTTCATTCTTTGTTACGAATGACTAGAACTCCATTGTATAAGTATACCACAAATTCTCAATCCATTCATTTATTGACAGGTACCTGGGTTGGTTCCATAATTTAGCTGTTGTGAATCGTGCTGTTAAAGGCATTGAGGTAGCAGTGTCACTATAGTGTGCCAATTTCAGATCTTCTGGGAAAGTATGAAGGAATGGAATAGATAGGTCACTCTGGTGACTCAATCCCTAGTTTTTGAGGAATCTCTATACTCCTTTCCAGAGTGGTTGTAGTAATCTGCAGCTCCACAACAATGTACAAGGGTACCTTTCCCCCCACAATATCACTAGCACTTCTTATTATTTTTTATTCATGATCACTGCCATTCTGACTGGAATTAAGATGAAATCTTCATACATTTTTGATTTGCATTTCCCTGATTGCTAGACATGTTGAACACTTATTCCATACATTGGTTGGCCATTTGTGTTTCTTCTTTTGAGAAGTTTCTGTTGAGTTCTTTTGCCCATTTATTGATTGGGTTATTTGGGTTTTTTTGGCGTTAAGTTCTTTGAGTTCTTTACATATTCTGCTGAGGTTAATCCCCTGTTGGGGGAGTAGCTGGCCAAGATTTTCTCCCATTCTGTAGGTTCTCTCTTCATTCTTAATCATCTCCTTTGCTGTGCAGAAGCTTTTTAGTTTGACGGTATCCCACTTATTGATTCTTGGTTTTATTTTCTGTGTATGTTTTTGGGGTCTTGTTAAGGAAGTCAGTGCCAGCACCTATATGATGTAGTGTTGACCCTATTTTTTCTTCTAGTAGTTGCAAAGTTTCTGGTCTAATTCCTAAGTCTTTGATCCATTTCAATTTGAGTTTTGTGCAAGGTGAGAGATAGGGGTCTAGTTTTATTTTTATACATATCAATATCCAGTTTTCCCAGCACTATTTGTTTAAAAGGCTGTCTTTTCTCCAAGATATATTTTTGGCACCATTGTCAAATATCAGATGGCTGTGGGTATATGAATTTGTCTCTGTGTCTTCCATTCTGTTCGGTTGGTCTTCACATCTATTTTGGTGCCAATACCATGCTGCTTTTGTTACTATAGCTCTGTAGTATAATTTCCGATCAGGTATTGTGATGCCTCCTGCTTCATTTTTCTTGCTTAGTATTGCTTTGGCTATTCTGGGTCTCTTATTCTTCCAAATGAATGTAAGAATTGTTTTATCTAATTCTGTGAAGAATGCCAGATCCACATTTTCACCTCTTTTCAAACATCCCCACTTGAATGTCCCACTAACACATATTCAACATGTCCAAAAGCAAGCTAATTTTTATCCCTTTGAACTTGATCTCTTTTCTACCTTCTCTGCCTCCATGGTCAACACTATCATTCTTTTGGGCCTGAGGTTTTAAGATCATCTTCTGTTCTTCTAATGTCTCTTGATCTCCACAATCAAAAAGTAGCCAACTTCCTTATCATCTCTACTTGCAAAATCTTAAATGGTCAACTTATTTTTTTAAAATTTTTGCAGTTATAGCCAAATGCTGAGGTACTTATTTCATGCACTTTACATTTTCCTTATAGGCAGATATATTTGTAGGGATATTCTTCTAACTGTATATCTATCTACAGTTGGTAAGTTTAAAAAAATATTGGGTAAAGAGAACCCTATCCCTTTTCTTCCCATCTTGGGAGTGAGTTCTTTTAGGAGGACACATTCTGACTTCTCAGGGACCTAAGTATTATAGAGGTAAATATTGCTTTCATAATAGGAATCTGGGAAGTTTATTGAACTCAATAGCCACTATCCATTCATCTCAATTATTACGATTTTCTAACTGGCCTTCTTGCACCCATCTTCTTTTTCCACGTGTTGAGTCAGTGCTAAAGTAAAACTCGAAAAACAACTCCAAATTAAATTACTCCTCAGAATTATTTGAAAAGTAACTCCAAATCCTGTGGTCATTAGATTCACTCAGAGAAATATTTTAAAGATAACAGATTTCTAGTATTCTTCCTCCTCAAAACTGTGGGGCAGTGGTTTCACAATGAGGCATAGGAACTTGGTATATACTTTATGAAAGAAAGCAACATCAGTAGTTTCAGTAATTTTATAGGTTGAAAACTAATTGTCTACATTACCAAATCTCATAAAGAGGGAACATATAATTTTTGAATAATGGGTCTTCAAACCTTCTTGGTTGCTTTTGAATATTTTTTTTCTTATTTTTAAAGTAGTATTTCATGCCTAGCATGGTGGCACATGCCTGTTATCTCAGCGGGTTGGGAGGCTGAGGCAAGAGGATGGTGAGTTCAAAGCCAGCCTCAGCAACTTAGTGAGGCCCTAAGCAATTCAGCAAGACCCTGTCTCCAAGTAAATATGAAAAAAGGGCTGGGGATGTTGTTCAGTGATAAGTGCCCCGGAGTTCAATCCCCGGTACCACCACCAATATATAATATATGTGTGTGTGTGTGTGTGTGTATATATATATATATACACACATATATAATTTTATAATTTTTATTGTGGCAAAATCTACATGACATTTACCATATTTAGCATTTCATGCAAATCAATAGACTTTATTTTTTAGAAAAGTTTTAGGTTCCCAATAACATTGATTAGGAACTACAGAGATTTCTTCCATAGCCTTTTCCCTGCCACCCCAGCCTTCCCCACCATCAACATCTCCATCATGGTGGAACACTTGTTATAGCTGATGAGCCAACATGGACACATTGTCAACCATAGTCCATAGTTCACACTGGGCTTCACGTTTGTGTTGTACATTCTGTGAGTTTTGGCCAAAGTCTGCCATTGTAGTATCATAGTGTTAGACAGAATACTTTTCCTGACCTTAAAATCCTCTGAGTTACACCTGTTCATCCCTTCTGTCTCCCCTAGATCCTACGGCCAGCACTGATTTTTTACTGTCTCATAGTTTTGTCTTTTCCAGAATGCCTTATAGTTGGAATCATACAATATATAGCCTTTATAAGCTGTTCTTTTTTCAATGAACCATAGTGTTTAAGGTTTCCCTGTGTCTCTTCTTGGCTTGATAGCTCTTTTTTTCTTTCTTTTTTTTTTTTTAAACCACTGAATACTATCCCATTGTGTGGTAGCACTATGGCTTTATGTATCCATCCTAGTTATTTCTTCTTCTTCTTACAATTATTTTTTGGTACTAGGGATTGAACTCAGGGGCACTCAACCACTGAGCCACATCCCCAGCCCTATTTTGTGTTTTATGTAGAGACAGGGTCTCACTGAGTTGCTTAGTGCCTCGCTGTTGCTGAGGCTGGCTTTGAACTCATGATTCTCCTGTCTCAGCCTCCCAAAGTGCTGGGATTACAGGCATGCGCCACCTCTTATTTTTTAATCTTCTTGAATCTTTGAAGCCTTGATTGACCTCTCCCAGCTCTCTTTTGTCATTCCCAACCTGCTTCCATATGCGTTTGTTGAGGATGTTTTTTCCATCTAGACTGCCCTACCTCCTTCCTCTCTTTTCATTTCCACTTGTTGAAATGACATCACTTCTTTAGAGTCCAGGTTAAATGCCAAATTTGCCATGAAATTGTCTTGTCCATTTTAGTTAGAAGTAACAGTTCTCTATCTCACCTGCCACCACTACCACCATACCACCATGTATAGCTCTTATTTGATGCTCCATTGAAAAGTAATTTGAACTCTTTAGCACAATTTTGGACTCCATTATATTTGAATAGATAATAAAGAAGTTTAGACTAATGGTCCTCTTCTTCGTTCTTGGCCATCTTTTTCTACTTCTCTATTACTTTTTTTCTGTAAAAGATTAGTTTCTATTTTATATTCTTGGAGGATAGGGGTTGAAAGGGCAAATACCTTCAATGATATGGACAAAATTACAATCTTAAATATAACTGAATCCCTACTTTGTACTAAAGAATTGGTTAAAAGGACTTAAAATCACCATACTACAGTGACACAGCCACATCAATGTTCATAGCAGCTCCATTCACAGTAAACTGTGGAACCAACCTAAATGCCCTTCAATAGATGAATGGATAAAGAAACTGTGGTATATATACACAATGGAATATTACTCAGCTTAAAGAAGAATGAAATTATGGCATTTACAGGTAAATGGATAAGAGTTGGAGAATATCATGCTAAGTGAAGTAAGCCAATACCCCAAAACCAAAGGCCAAGTATTTTCTCTGAATAGTGGATGCTGATCCATAATGGGGTGGGGGCAAGGGAAGAATGGAGGAACTTTGGATTGGGCAGAGGTGAATGAGGAGAGGGGAGAGGCATGGGGTTGGAAAAGAAATTGGTATGAGATGGACATCATTACCCTATGTACATGTATGATTGCATGAATGGTGTGACTCTGCATTGTGTACAACCAGAGAAATGAAAAGTTGTGCTCCATTTGTGTAAAAAAATAACTAAATAAAATTTATAAAACCAAAGTATATGGGAAGATGTGTATAGGTTCTATGCAAATACTACATCATTTTGTATAAGAGGCTCGAACATTGTGAACTTTAATATTTATAGGGGATTTTGGAACCAATTCACTGAAAATAGCAAGGAATGATTATATCATCTGACTACTTTTTGACCAATTAAATGTGGATGAAGTAATATACATAATTTTCAGGCTTGGTCCATTGAAACCTCTCAAGTTATATACTCTCTTTTCAGCAACTTACCAGCATGAGATGCACCCAGAAACACCTTGGAATACAAGAGTTAAAATGATTCTCACTTTCTGTGAGTTCCTCAATGCTTGTTCCTTTTAATTCTGCATGAAGCTCTCTACCACCACAGCTGAATTGGACTTCATATGAAGAGAGCAATAACTGTACTAAGTCACTGAGATTTTATGTTTAGTTTACATTACATTCACAGCATCTACATTAACTACCAAAGAAGGACATGGGGTTGTTTGGCCAAGTCCAGACTGTAGCCTTACTAAATTTGGATAAATTTATTTTAAATTTTAAAAAAGAAGAATTGATTAAAAAAAGGAAAATTAATATTTATGGGATGGGTTAGTTGGATGGACAGATGAGTATTAATAGTATTAAAAGGATATTATACAAAAGCTGTATGCAAAAATATGTATGTATTTGTTATATCAGGCTTTAAATTCTAACTTTTGAATGGAAAAATATAAAACTGAATATTCCAATAACCCAAGATATAGAATATGGCCTGTTGACTTTTAGTTGATTTTCTTTCCTATTTCTTCTCAGAAATCAACAAGAAAAATTTCATAGTTGGCCAGTTTGGAGAATGTGAATTTCAAGAGCCCATGGACCTTGACTTATTCGTCTTGTATTTCCTTCTTTATAGACTCTTATACATAATTGGTATAGAAATGTTATCCACACTTTTTGAATTGAGTGGAAATAAGATTTGGATTTGGCTCCTACCTTAAAACATGGGCCACCAGATATTTCTATCCTTCCCCTCTGCCCCTTCTATAGAATATATAAACAGAGGCAAGCTTACCCCTAAGATCTTCAATTTTGTAGTAAATAATTTCTGCAAGAGGTTTTGGGATGCAAAGGTGGTGGCTGTGAGCACTTGTGACTGATATTCTGGTAGGTTGACCTCTGGAGGAAATACCAGAAACACAGGGCTGTGTGCATTATGTGAGTCCATGATGGTGCAGTTGGTATTTTCAAATGAAAAAAAAATATATTTTAGTTGGTACTTCAGTCTAGACCATGTTCTTTTCCTGTACCAGGCCTGTCTGGAGCACTAGCATTGTTGTACTTTGGTTTAGAATTATAGAATCATAGAGTCACAGAGTCATAGAATCTCAGGACTGGTCAAGAGCCCAAGAAAGTTAGAAAGTAAACTGCCCAGGACTGTGGATCTGAGGAGCTGACTAGTCGTCTGGGTTTGCTCAGAAACATTGTAATCATGAAAAAGTCAGGTCCTCCTATACTGATTTCAGCTTCCTCATATGTTTCTGTAGACCAGATTGGACTAGATGATCTATAAAGACGTTTTAGTTCCCAAATAAATGGCAACCAGAATAAATTGCTCATTTTCTACATTCATGCACATGGATGACAAAACCTCAGAGGCTATAGATCTAATTAGCCAGTTTTAGAAGCACACATAGCATCTTTGTAGACTATCACTGTTGTTTTTTTTCACCTGATTTTAGTAGCTTTGCCTGTGTAAAAGGCTAACCCCAAACCCAGTGGCTTCCAACAACTACTATTTTATTTCATTGACAGTTCTAGGAGCTGCACAGTTGCCTCTTCTGGTCCTGTTCAACTCAGCTTATCTCTACCAACCTGTCTCATGCTTGTGTGGTCAACAGATGGAGTGTCCAGAGTTAGATGAATTAGGATGTCCTTGACAGTTGGCAGACTCCTGATTCTCTTACCATTCACAAATGTTTTTCATCTGAGTCATACTAGTGTACCCTTGGCTGACACAAACTGCATAGATAATCCAGATTCAAGTGTAAAGAAACAAACTCCATATCTGTGTGGAAGGATCTCCACTGTCAGATTGCAAGGACATGGATAATAGAAAGGGAAGAATTTGTCTTTATTTTTTTTTTTTATATTCTGCCTTGTCATCTCTGGTATTTCTTATTGAGAGCAGATCTTCCTTATTTGAACTTCTTGCTGCTACCAATGTGACCAACTTCTAGACACTTTCCAGTTAGAACATTTAAAAATATTGCTCTTTCCCTTAAAATTTCTTTTAATTTACCCTTCTCTCAGTCAATTTTCCATGGACATAGAATCCTGTTGGTGATCATCTTTTATACAATTATCTGCCGGTAGGTTAGTGTTCTCTGAGTTTGGCCAACCCTTGTTACCCATGGTTTAACTGTACTTGGGACCTTTTCTGGTTTCTTTTTTCCCCTCTAAGCATGATGACTAAACAACATCCTCATAGTATTTGACAAATGAAGAAAGATAACTGATTATGTTTTAATTCATGCAAGTCAATTCTGGTGATGTAGTGTAACACTCAATTTTTGAGTAGAAAAACCTAAACTTAATTCCAACTTCTTTTATTTTCTAGTTATAGTATTTAGGTTAAGTTATCTATGAACTTACATATTGATATTAACTTATGTATATATTAACTGTTAAATTTATTATATGGGATACTAATTATCTTGTAAGGGTTATTCTGAGTGAATTATAAAGTACTCGAACTATAGGAGATGCTCAATAAATTCTAGTAAAAATAAAAAATTAACAATAAGTATTCTTTCTCTTATTACCATTCTAATCCCAGTGCCAAATATTTCATTTTTATTTATGTTTGTGTTATCCCCAAAGTTCATTTTGGTTGGTTCTTTATCAGCTACAGATTTCTGTGAGCTGAGCTATTGAAAATATCACTCTGCTAGCCTACAAGCTATTTTACCCCATTTCTCTATTTGAGATTGTCTGTGAAACACTATGGCCTCCTGCTAATGAAACCCTCAGACCTGTTCATACATGGAACACATGAATCTGTTTACTATTTTCGTTTATTCTTAAATCCTTAGATTTCTTCTTATTTTTCAACTTGCCAAAACCAACATTTTCATGGGTATTACTCTAATCTAAAGGTGATTTAGGGAAAAGTGTATAATATCTTTGTGTTTATTAGTGTTCCCAAATCAAGGTTTTATTTCAAGCTTCTTACTACCTGCTATTCTAGGGAAGTTATGATGTCCTACATGATCAGACCATAGTCTCTGATTCACAGTCTTTCTCTGATTCCCTTGCTAAGTATTCCCAAGAAAGGCTTTTCATATTCTTTTTCTCATACCTTACTGCAGCTGGGGCTCATTGTTTTGCTTTTAAGTTTCTCATCTTTCTCTCTTTTGCAAAAGATCTCCCCTTTAAAAAGATCCATATTCCTACTGTAGAGTTATAGTAATAGGTGTCACTTGCTTAGGAGTCCTCAAATCCTCTAGTTTTGTTTTTTATTTAAATTATAAATAAATTTAGATATCTCATCCTATGAATGATAAGAATAAAACCTATTCACCCTCTCAATGTCTCCAGATATTTATTGGAAAGAGCAGGTAGAACTGAGAGGAGGAGAGAAAACCCTTAAGAGTGATAGTTTGTGGTTGGAAAGCAAGCAAGAAGTGAAAGAGAGTATTTCCAGGGAAACCTCCATGCAGGTAGAGAAAAATTCTGAGCTCTTAGAAATTACAGAAAAAGAGAGATAATTGCATCCAAGAGAATGAGGATTGAAACATGTTAGTAGGCTGAGAAGATGGAGAATAATTGATGGCTTTTGATAACATAATCTCCTTGGACCACAGAAAATGAAATTATGTTGGGTTGGTAAATTAGGAGTGAATACAGGTATATGAAAGAGATCTTGAGCATCAGTCAGTGCATTACAGTTCATTGAATTTGCTTAGAGCTGTACCTCTGCCCTGCCCTGACTCATACTTTCCCATCTCTATGTGTGTATTATTCATCCCTTCCACACATTCTATCCTTATTGCCACCTTCCACCTTGTTGAACACTGAGTCAACCTAGGGTGTATATCCTTCACACAAATTCAGGGAAGGAGATGAAATAGTAGAATTGGAAACACCGAAACAGAGGAAGGAGAGTTATGAGTTTTATTCCTGACTCTTCTGATTCTCGAACACTGACAGATCCTGAATAAATGTCTTTCTAGTTGACTTTCTGAATCCCTATACGACACCGAGGAAGAGGCAAAAAATATTAGTTCCACAGGAAAATAGTCTATTCAATATAAAGTTCTAAACGCAATTGGCGACTATAAACGGAAACACTAAATACGATGACAAAAGTTGACAGGTGATTTATTCCTTCACTCCCAGAAAATTCTGATATAGTATTAACATTTCATTTGTTGTCATTTGATTCTAATAAGAACCAATGCTTTGAGTTTTCTGCATGGTCTTCATTTTCTGGTGAGTGAATTAGGTGGCAACCACAGTGGAGAACACAGGGAACACTCTACTGTTCCCATTCATTTAGCTTCCATTACTGGGGCAAGTGTGGTATCTGGGGAGATTCTGCCTCTTAGTCAGAATCTTCAGATACCTGTTGATCTTTTGAACAACCTGAGCTGGAAGTTACATTCAGATCTCTGTATGAGTTTGAGCTAGCTGAAGCATACGGATGTACTTCTTGTTCTGAATCTATGTTGGACAGACAGGTTAAATATGTGTCTTGTACTAAACTTTGGCTAGAAGAAGGTTGAAAATCTGGGTTCATGTCTTCTAGTTGTAGGTGTATGGGTTTCCCTTGTTTGATGTTTCTTATTTGCTTATCTTCTTTTGGGACAATTTTAGATTGAAGCTCTTTTGGGTCATTATTTTGAAATTGCCTGCCTAGGTTATATTGGGCCATGGTGTTCTGGGTTGGGACTTCCTGGTACAGAGCTTTCTGCCTTAGGGATTCTCTCTCTAAAAGATCTAGGGTGTTCCGGTTTAGGGCATGCTGCATTTCTGATTGCCAGTCTCGTGCTATCCAATCTTTGTGTCTCCAATCTTGACTTCTCCAGTCTTCAGATTGCTGATTAAAAGATGACCAATTCTGTTTTGTCCATTGCAAAGACTGTTTTGGGGAGAATTGCTCTTCCTTGTGTTCCTCACTTGACAAGTCCCAATCTTGGCACATCTGCTTTAAAGCTTTCTTCACTTGAAATTGCGGGCCTTTGGCTTGCCACTTTTGAGATTGTTCCTTCGGGGATTTTTCCTCTTGAGCCTGATGATCTTCAGCTTGTTTATCTTGAGTTTGTTTCTTTGGGAATTGTTCCTTAATGATCTGCTCTTCTTTATCTTCTCTATCTTTGGATTGTTCTTTTGGGGATTGCTTTTCTTTTGTCTGCAGGTCTTCGGCTAACTGCTCTGTTTGGGTATATCGGGTTTGTTTACTTGGAGACTGCTTCTTTGCTAATAGCCAGGCTTTGATTTTCTGGTCTAGGGATTTCCGTCTTTTGCTTTGTAGGTCTAAGGAATGTCTCCTTGGGGATTGCTCGCTTTCCCTTGTCTCTAAGGAAAATCTCTTTGGGTACTTCCTATAGAATAAGGAAAGCATCCTTCTTGGGTGTCTGTCCTGAGATTTCCATTCTTGGGTCTGTTTTATGACTTCTGTTTGAATGTCGCTATATACTATTTCTGGAGATTGCTGGTTTGGAGGTTGAAGATCTTGGGATATGTGTGGTATCTTAGGGTACTGCATGGAATAGGATGGTGTGGCTTCTATGTCTTCAGATGTTACTTGTGCAGATGTTGTCTCTTGAAACAGTGTGTCTTGGGATGGTTTCTCTGGAATGAGCACATCTTGAGAGGGCAAGTCTTCAGATGTCAGATCCAAAGACTGGCTGATATGTGATGTTGGGGTTGCATATAGCATGGCTTGTACAGGAGGTGCTTTTATTAGTGAAGCTTCAGATGGCAAGTCAGGAGCAGGCAAAGCTTGGAGTGGTTTCTGTTCAATTTCTTCCTCTGGAATAGGTGCAGGGGAGGTGTAGTTACCGTCCTTACATATATTACATGTTGGTAACATGCAACGGTGGACTAAAGGACTTCTTAAAACCCTTAACTTGAGGAAAGAATAACCTCCAATGAAAACAGTTTGTTGGTCTGATGTCTTATTATTCCTAGAAGATTCTTCTTGAGGCTTAAATTGTAATACAGTATTTTCTTCTGGGACAGGTTGTTCTCTATTTGGAGTAACATCTGAAGGTAAGAAAAACACAACCTATAAAACCAAGGGGAATTGGGAGCATTAATAAGACAGAATCATCTGTGTCCTTTTCTTTTGGCATTCTAAATTATTTTTCATCTTTGACTTACGATAATAGCCAGGAAATTACATCTAAATGAGGAGTCAGCAAAAAAAATATCCTTTACCATCAAATCATTAGTATTGTTTCGGACAGTAATAACCCGTTATTATCTCAAATACTGAACCAGGCCTTTTGACTAAGATTGCTTCAAATATCCCTCCCATACTTGATATGACAAACTTCTAAGACATTTGAAATCACCTAGTCAATATTTACATATAAATGTTTAATCTACAAGGATTTATTGATCATCTGCATGAACTAAATGCTATCAAACAAAGATGATTAGATATGAGTTTTGCCCTTAAGGTGCTCACAATTATAGGTAAAGCAACATACAAGTAGATCACAATAAAACCATTCAGCAAGTGCTATTATAGAAATAGACATTTCATGCTCTATGGGAACATAGAAGATGACCTAATTCTGAGAGAGAAGTGAATGTTTCATAGAAGAGGTGCTATTTAATTTATGTCTTGTCAGATGAGTAGAGAGAGATTCCTCAAGCATAAGATAAAGTAATATAGGAGACAAAATCCAGATCATGGAAACAATAAAAACACAAGATTGTAACAGAGAGCATGGTGTAGCAGTTAGATATTGTCAGATAGTATGCTAGGCTAGAGAATTTGGATTTGTATATATGTCGTCTGCATATACATTGTCTCTTGTCAACAGATCTATTGGAGTTTTTTGAACAGCTATGTGACAGCATCTGGTACAACCTTCGGTCAGTCCTTCCCATTCTTTTCCATGATGGTATACTGCTACTGCTTATGATGATGATGGAATTGTCCTTGCAATCTAGCCTGCTGATTTATCAGCCTGTTCCCTTTCTGAGGCTGTTCATAGAGTCAGTATAGACTACTTGTTCTATTTGATGAAGTGATTGGAACTCAGTGATTAAATGAGTTATGTTTGCCTGGTTGGTTAATGGTAGACCAAGACTGAGAACCTATACATTCTCTTAATCTATACATTGCTATTCCCCACCTTTCCAATTTGTTTTCCACGTTTATATGTTATTTATTTTATCTATATATTTATCACTATTTATGTGAGGATAAATGGGACTTCTGTATTTTTACTAATCTCCATCCAGATTTTTCTTTGATTTGTTGAAAGAAAGTTTTGGAGACCCGGACTATAATTTCCCTGTTTATTCAAGCACTTAAGTGCTATGATTTAAAATTTATTCATTCTTAAGCATAACTAAATGATGACCAAAGCACTAAACAAAGTTCTAAAGTCATCTCAAGTAATCATTGTAACATCCCTATGAGGTTATTATCTTTATTTTCCAAGACTACTGCCACACAGCTGTAAACCCATACATGGTAGCAGAATCCTAGTTGCTGTGTTTTCCTCTCAAATCTGCTATGAGTGGTTACTTATAATAACCACTTCATTTACTCCTTTCTTCAGGGTGGTTATGACTGAAGAACACATGAATAATGCTTCTAGCATAGTAGTTGGCACACATCTTTTCTCTTCTTGAGACCAGGGCTCATCTGATAGTATCTTTGAATTCTCTGTTGTAGTTTGTACATCACTGTGCCACAGTAGATTAAAAATCCCTACTCACTGAATTCAGTTTAATAATTATTTAGGATGAGTAATTTATTTTAATACTAATCCTAACGAACTTCCAACAGAGGTTTATACTCTTCTCTAGTTGTAGAATATAATACACAAATAATATAATAAAATGTATGCATGCAATGAAAAATCACAAAATCCAATACCCATCTCTGCAAAACAAGGTAAAATTAC
>PVHX01007977.1:20274-86482 GCA_004024805.1 Geosciurus inauris
CTTCCTTCCTTCCTTCCTTCCTTCCTTCCTTCCTTCCTTCCTTCCTTCCTTCCTTCCTTCCTTCCTTCCTTCCTAAACTTCCCAACTTGCTACAATGTGCCTTGGGGCACAGAACCACTGAGCCACATATCCAGCCCTTTTTAGTTTTTAATTTGAGACAGGGTCTTGCCAAGTTGCTGAGGTTGGCTTTGAACTTGCAATCTGCCTGCCTCAGCCTCCTGAGTAACTGGGATTATGCCACTGCACCCAGCTTCAGCACTTCTTTTAAACATTGTACTGAAGACTCAGTATAGCAGATTAAAATAACAAAAATAAGACATAAACTGGGTGTGGTGGCGCATGTCTGTAATCCCAGCACTTTGGGAGGCTGAGACAGGAGAATCACAAGTTCAAAGCCAGCCTCAGCAATGGTGAGGTGCTAAGCAACTCAGTGAGACCCTGTCTCTACATAAAACACAAAATAGGGCTGGGGATGTGGCTCAGTGGTCGAGTGCCCCTGAGTTCAATCCCTGGTACTAAAAGAAAGAAAAAGAAAAAGACATAAAGTTTGGATGTAAAATTGTCTTTATTTACAGGTGAAGTGGTTGCCTGCTTAGAAAGTTCCAGGAAATTTATAACAAAACCACAAGAACAAATAAATAAATTTAAAAAGATCATATTGTACCAGCATGTATAAAAATCAATTGAATTTCTACATGCAGGGATGAATATTTGGGAAATAAAATTTAAAATTCTATGTACAATGTAAAAAAAGATGTAATAATTAGGATTACATTTAACACAATATGTGGAAGACACTGAGAACTATTCTTAAACTTCCAGAAAACTGAAGAGGAAGGAAAACTTCCTAACATATTCTATGAGGCCAAAATTACCATAATACCAAACAGGGAAAGACAATTATAGGTCAGTAACCTATATGAATGTGGATACAAAAATTACCCCCAAAATATTAACAAATTGAATCTAATAATCAAAAGGATTATTCATTTGTCTAAGTGATATTTATGCTTGAAATACAAGGGTGATTCAATTTGAGAAAATCAGTAAGTGTAGTTTATCACATTAAGGTAATGTAGGAAATCCTGAATACTCATCTCACTTGAAGCAGAAAAAGCTTTTGACAAAATCCAATACGCTTTCATGATAGAAATTCTTGTAAAACAATGAATTAAGCGGAATTTCCTCAACATGACAAAGGCTATTTATGAAAAAACAAAACAAACAAACAAAAAACAACCACAGCTTACATTATTCCCAATAGTGAAGCACTAAAAGCTTCCCCATTAAGCTCAGGAGCAAGGTAGGAAGGCCTGATTTCACTATTGCTATTGAAGATTATACTGAAGGTTCTAGCTAGAATTATACACAAGGAAAATAAATAAAATTTATCCAAATTAGAAGAGGTAAACTATCTCTACTTGCAGATGACATGATGCTCCTATGTAAGAAATTCTCCCAAATACCTAAGAACACTACTACAGCTAATAAAAGAATTCATCATGGTTCAAGGTGTAAGATCAATCCACAAAGTCACTGTTGTTATAATAAAAAAAAAGCTATGATGAACAATATGAAGTTAAAAACATAATTCTATTTATAATAGCATCTAAAATATTACATACTCAGAAGAAAAATCCAAACAGAAGATGAAAGACTTCTATGCCACAAACTCCAAAACACTGCTGAAAGTAATTAAAAAACACCTAAGTAAATGCAAATGCATCCCATGTTCATGTATGAAAAGGTTTGAAATTGTTCAGATTCAGTACTCCACAAAGTAATCTAGTTTCAATACAACTCTATCAAAATTACAACAGCACCATGTATGTAATAATATGTCAAAATATACTCCACTGTCATGTATACCTGAAAGGAACAAAAAAATTAAAAAATTTTAACAGCAGTTCTCTTAGGTATGGAAAAAAGTGATTCTGAAATTTATATGGAATTTTAATGGCCCTAGAATAAGCAAAACAATGTTGAAAAAGAAGAATAAAGTTTATAAAATCATACTTCCCAACTTTGAAACATAATCATAACATTACAGCAATTTAAACAATATGATACTAGAATAAGGAAAGATATATAGAGCAATGGGACTAATAGAAAATCCAGGAAGAAACCACTGCATATATGATCAATTCATTTTCAAGAAGAATACCAAAATCATTCAATAGAAGGAAAACTGGATATGTACAAGCAAAAGAATAATTAAACCTGAATCAAACACCATACATAAAAATTAACTCCAAATGGATCAAAGACTACACTTAGGAGTGAAACTTATGAAATTCAAAAAAGAAAAAATTGGGAGAAATATTCATAATTTTGGATTTGGCAATGATCTCACGGATACGACAGCAAAACCACAAACAATAGATAAATCATACTTGGTGAAATCAATAACTTGTGCATCAGAGATTATTGTCAAGAAAGTAAAAATAAAAAGCCTAAAGAATGAGATACAATATTTGAAAATCATATATCTAGTAAGGGATTTAGAGCCAGAACATAAAAAGAACTCTACAGTTCAATAACAACAAAAGCAAACAACTCAATTAAAAAAGGGGCATGCTGCTATGAGATTTTTCTCCAGAGAAGATGTGTACACAGCCAATAAGCCTATGAAAATATGCTCAAGATCATAAGTTATTAAGGACATGCAAATCAAAACTACAATGAGATACCACTTCACACCCATTAGGATGGCTATTCTAAAGACAAATAGAATTTAGAAACAGAAAATAACCAGTGTTGGTGAAGCTATGGAGTGACTAGAATCCCTCGTGTACTGCTGCTGGAATGTAAAATGGAACAACCACTGTGGAAAATAGTTTAGCACTTTCTCAAAAGGTTAAATATAGAGCTACTATATGACCCAGGAATTCCATTCTTAGGTCTGTCTCCAAAGCATGGAGTTGAGTGATGTTTGTACACCAATGTTCATAGTGCATTATTCACACCAGGCAAAATGTGGAAATGGCATGTGTCTATCGACAGATGAATGGCTAAACAAAATTTGGTATATGTGCACCATGGAATTTTACTCAGCCATAAAAGGAATGAAATTTTGATATGTGCTAAACATGGATGAACCTTGAAAATATTATACTTGTGTAGTCAAAGGGCCCAGATGCAGAAGGATAAATGTTGCATGATTCCACTTACATGAGGTACCTAGAAGAGATAATTTCATAAGATAAAATGCAGATTACCAGGACATGGAGGGAGGAGAAGAGGAGGAATTTAATGCTACAGTGTTTGTGTGGGGGATGATGAAAACATTTTGGGCATAGGAAGTGCTGAGGGTTAAACAATACTATGAATGTATTTAATGCCTTGAAGTGTACATATACAAATGATTTACATGACATTACATTATATACATTTCACCACAATAAAAATTATTCTAAAGTTATAGAAATTAAGACAGTGTAGAAGCATAGATATATTGACCTGTGAGACAAAATGAACTCCCAAAGAAACCTATAAAGTGGTCAGTTTTCAACAAAATGACCAAAGTAATGGAGAGAAATAATTATATTTTCAACAAATAGTGTTAGAACAACTGGATAACTCCACCAGGGGGTTTATGCATTAATTCTACCATTGCTTCACAACTCTACTTCTTATGTATTGCTAATGAAAAAATGGTACAACTGTGTTGGAATTCTGTTTGGCATTTTATTATCAAGTGATATTTATTATATGATCTTACAATCAAATCCTAGGTATGAAACTCTAAGAGAAATAAAATCATTGTCCACATAGACATGAACTTCAAATCCTCATAGCAATTTATTATTAATAGTTTAGAACTTTAAACAATCCAAATATCCATCAAAGGTAAATGAACAAATTTGGTTGTACCCATACGTAAAAAGAAGGAGGTTTGGATGGATACGACCACATAGAAGAATCTCAAAAGCAAGTTTCTGTGTGAGAGCAGCGAGACAGAGAGAACACTCTCGGCTCTCAGGTCTGTGGCATTTGGGAAAGTCAAAACTAATCTAGGTGAAGAGGATATCAACTGCACATGGTTCAAAAAGTGAATGTTTTAGGCCAAGAGGACTGCACTGTAGTTGCTGTGATGGTACCTACACATGTGTATACAGTTTGTCAAAGGTCATTGAATGATCTCTGTATATTATACTTGCATGGAGTTGATTAAAAAAAAACAAAACAGAAAAAAGTCCTGCCAAACAGAGCCTTGACTGGTATTTATAGCTTAGAGAGCGGGCTGTGGAGCCGAACCTCCTGAACCAGACTCTTGTAGTTCTGTGATCTCAGAGAGGTTATTTAATCTCTTGGTGCCTTGGTTCCTTCAAATGTGAAGGTATTCTCATGGTTTTAGTAAAATTCAGTTGATACTCAGTGATTATGATAATGATTGACATATTAAGCATTCGGTACATACAATGATTATTATAAATGGTAATGCTATTAATATTTTTTTCTACTTCTTCGCTGGTGAGAGAATTTTCTCACACCCCCTTATTACCAAGTATAAGTTTCCTATATCTCAGGCATATGGGTTCCCATAAAGTCTGACATTTCATATATTTGGGCAGGGGGATAGGAACTATGTATGAGCAGAAATGATGGGATAGCAGATAGGGAAAGAGAGGAAAGCATAGCTGTCCCCAAAATGGGATGTGTTTCAATCCTAAACTTGTCCCTCCCTGATTTTCCCAAATTTAGAAGTTTTAGTTCAGCATCTGAGCACTACTCTGCTTGCCAGTAGACCAGAGATCACCTTGGACTGTCCCAACAGGACTCTCTTCATACAACATTAAACACACCTCATCTGAACTTGTCCAGCAGTGGCTTCTAAAGGATGCGATAGTCACAGAGATGCCAAGCTCTGCTATGGCGATGATTAATAAGATTGACAAAATTCCCTGTAAATAAGGAGGAGAAATAAATGGTATTTGGAATGAAAGCTGTATCATTTCGAAGATTTCAGTCCAGAACCCCTTACACTCTATGAACAAGTATGGGAAAACTCGTATTTTGGATGGTTTTGGAGCCATTAGATATTGCATAATTTCCATATCTTTCTGATAAGGCAGTGGTAACACACTCCAATACCTATGGGGACCAGGATACCATCTTGAGGGAAATAGGAAGGGTGACAATAGGGAGTAATGTTATTCTTTGAAGGCATCCATTCCTCAACCCCAGCTCATTGTTGCCATGTGGAAATTTGGGCACTGTGACACATGATTTTTTTTTTAACTTTCCTAAGCGAAATATTTTTCCAGTTATTTATTCACCAGTAGCAGTCAAAGACAATACATCTGCAAGCTGGGTATGGCTTGAAAATTAACATTTTACACACTTCCCTTTAAGGCAGTGTTTGGAATAAGAAGCAGCATGGTAGTGTATGGCATCCAAAAAGTGTACATTCTGGAGAAAGAAAAAGCTGGGTACAACTGGGTCCAAGGTTACACTTCCCCTTGGGCAAGTGACTGAGCCTCTCTGAATCCTGGTATCCTTGCAATATATCCCGACTCTTAGATATTCACTATTCATTTATAAAACTCAAATGTATGAAGATCCTACTGTATACAATTTTTTTTGGTATGTGGTGCTAAAGATTTAAACCAGGGTCTCTATGCATGCTAGGCAAGCACTTTACCACTGAGCTACATCCCTCCCCCCTACTACATGCACTTTATTGGATTCAGGGATTGACCAAAAGAGACCTGATACTCTATGAAATTTGCATAGTAGTAAAGGAGGCAGACAGTAATGAATAATTAATAATTGCTTGAGTAAATTGCAGTGAGTTCTATGAGGAATATTGTGGGTCATATACTGTTGTAAGTGGGTGTGTGACCAAGTCTGAGCGTGGAGGTGTGGTAAAGAAGGATTTCCTTAAATAAATGATGATTGAACTGAGATTGAAGGGTGAAGGTGAGTTTTTAGGTGGGCAGAGCAGGGTAAACACCCAACTGGAACCATTCAATGCAGGAAGAAGCTGGTCTTATACTCCTGGGTGAGTGAGCGCTTCACACGTAGAGATTCCAAGAAGTGGTTGGTGCGTGCAGCAAGGAGAGAGTCCTCCAATGATGTTAGAAAGGTAGTCAGGGAAGGTGCTGTCGGATTTTGTAAACCTTTTAAGATTTGACTCTCAGTACTACGTTTAACAGAAAACCATTGAATAATGTGCCCTGGCTTGCACTGTACATTTTAAATCATGCCATTGGTGGTGGTATAAGCCACCAATGAATTGTCCTTTGTGACAAGGTAAGTCCAAGATATGTCTAAAGCCCACTGTTCCAGTTTTTAACTTGTGGTATTTAGGCTTCAACAAGGAATCATGGAGTTATACAACTGAGTCCAGGAACGGATTCTCCATTATTCTGTATGCAAGTAACTAATCCAACAATATCTATCCCTGTAGGGCCGCTGAAGGTTTAACACTTTCAAAACACAATTTATTCTTGGTATATAGCAATGTAATGGACAGTAGTGGGCTCCTAAAGCTTAGATAAAGGTAGCTGCAATTGTGGTCACATGGCCTTCAAAGACTAAAATATTTCCTATGACCTTGCTGGAAAATTTTGTCCATCTCTATCAGACAGGGGTTGCCTACAAATGGATTGATAAACAAACTCTTAATAAGAGAAATTCAATACTATAAACTATTTTCAAAGCCTTGGTATGCAGCATACAAAGGCAATATGAAAAGTAAATATAAAATTATAATAACTGAATACAATAAGAATAAAATTAGTATCTGTAGACTTTATGTGTGTGTTTATATTAGGTTTAATTTTGTTTTAAATGCAGGCATAATGCAATCTAAGTCTTTAGGAAAATGTATGATTGTTCTGTGACCTTAAAATCGGTCAAAAAAGTAATTCTTTTGAAAGGAAGGGAGCGGGGGAAGGAATTGGAAAAACAGTGCGGTGATTCTGACATAATTTTCTTATGTACATATGTGAATACACCACAGTGAATATCTACATCATTTATAACCACAAGACTGAGATCTTAATTAGAATAAGATGTATTTGATGTTTGTATAAATAAGTCAAATTATACTTTACTGTCATGTATAACTGAAAAGAAAAAAAGAAAAAAGAAAAAACAGAAAAAATCAAATTCTCTATGTTGATGTTAAATGTAAAAACACTGTTCTGTAACATTTTTGAAATGTAAAACTAGTATTTAGTTCATTGTCATTTAAAACATTAGAAGCTATAAATTACAGTGTTTTGTAAATATAAATAATTTATCAAGAGTAAGCGGTACTTGGCCTTCATCTTACTTACAATAAGCAGTGAGCATCTTTCCTGTAATTTTGCGTAGGAACCAAAAATTTTATCATTTTTGCATTCCGGGTCATGAAGTATCGCTGAGGGTTTGATGTGAAGGGTTTTTACAGGCATCACGTCCTCTGAGGTATGTTCATCTTTAGTCACATCTTTATCATTTATGCCAAGAGGTGCACCTTCATTAAATTCCTCTGGCTTTTCTAGAACTGCCTCTTGAACAGCAGTGGTATAAAAACAATTCCTTCCCAGCCCACTCTATCTTCTCTAACACCACCTTTGAATCCTATAAAGTTTGCGGACAGTAGGACTGCCTGTATCTTGGAATCTGGGTGCCAATTGCATAGTAGTGCCTTTATCTGAGCTTGCAGCTTTATCAAATAGATTAACACTAATCAATTCATGCTGACTTCTGAAATAATGAAAGTAAATTTCAGTAAAAAGTAAAATTTTCTTTTTCAGTGTCATTGGAATTACCATTTTCTTTCAATACAACAGCTAACACCAATGCTTAGGCCTGAATGCCAGCTAGCCAAACTGGGATCTGTTTTTGACTGGTCTTCAGTTTTGACTGTAAGCGACTTTCTATTCCTAGCACAATTTAAATTAAGATGTAGAAGCAACTAACTATACCTTCAGTATAGTTCACAATGGAGCTTCCTGCAGCCCTAGATCTCAATGGTCTCTGCTTTGCAGTTTCCACTTTCAGATTTTCTAATCACATCCAGTTTCACTTCCAGCATTATCAATGTCATTGATAATGAAATTTCATTTCTTTGGGACCCTGCCATGTTTATTGGCCAATTTCTTCTTTTGAGTATCCATTTTTGTAAACTATCTAATGAGTTTAGTCTCTGGGAGACAAGAAGGCAATAAAACTATGTACTTTGCTATCTGTGCATGAACTGAACAAATTATGAGTGAACAATCACCATTAGACCTTGAAAGAAGCAAAGTGACTGATCACTGATCATGATGTACATCTTTTATTTGCAAAATAATTTGTGAACTAAAGAGTTAGCAGCAAAATTTATATAACTATTTATGTAACTATGGTAACTGAAATTTTAACCACATACTATGGTAACTGATACTTGTGCATATTAAGACTACCTGTACCTAAAAAGAAAAAAAATCATTATTTCACAAAAGTCAAATTTAATCCTTTATTGTGAACTATTAACCAAGTTTTGTTCTGGACCAAATAAAAACAAAGCTTCTCTCAAAGAGTGCTAGTTTCAAGACTGAATTACTCAATAAAATAGAAAAATGTTTGGAGGTAGTTTAATGAAGAACACTTCAAACTAGGATTTAGAGATGGTCTAAAAATATTCTTTTGAGAATTGTGACTCCCCCTTTCATTTCAATAATCTTGAAGTCTTCAAAGAGTGAAGTTCTTATTACACATAAATCTTCAAAATTCTTGATCAAATAAATATAACAAATGATGTTCTCTAAGTAAAACAACCTTCAATTTTAGTCATTCCCTGAATATTTAGAATAATTATCTTCCAAGATCTACATATCTTTTCCCATTACCTCCCAGAGTCAATTCCTTGATACAAATCTTTTTGGCTGGAATCTCATTTCTTTGATTTCCCCATCGCAGCTAAGTAGCTTTCAGAAAGGGGTTCTTTGAATTAAGAGTTGGAGCATGTGCATTTCAGACTCTTCTCTGAAGCTTTTCTGGAATCACACTTTTAACACCAACCATGCCAACAGCAACTTACACTCTCTTCAAGTCAGAGAGCCGCAGGCTGATCAGCAGGTCGCAGATTCGCTTTCATTTGGACCCTTCCTCTTTGCCTTGCATTCTCAGAATCCAATTTCCTACTTGGATTGATCCCAAGTAGGAAAACCCAGAGGAAGACAATCTGGTGACAGCTAAACCCCTCAAGCCAAGATCTTGTATTCAGTAACTGATGACTCTTTTTCTTCCCTTCCTTAGGGAGATAATTTCCAATGGTATTACTTCACTTCCATCCTAACTGATTCCAATCTCCTTAACATCTAAGTCCCAAGCCTTCACGTTGCCGCTGCTGGAGGTAAGATGAAATCTCAGGACTTGCCTGAGGAACTGCAGGGAAAGGCCTATTGGAATCTTGACATGGTTAAAAATAATGCCATTGATTATTTATGAGATAAATATTTAAAACTGTATCTATATTTCTTGATAAAGACAAATCTCATTTGCTTTGTTAAATAAATTGCTGCAAATTATATAAAATGATTTATATCCTAACACTCTTAAAAATAATCCACTTCTTAAAGTACCTTTTGTTTTTAGTGCTCATCTAGTAAAATTTTTTGATCATTTTGTTCTGTATTAATGATGAAAAGGTAAAACTGAATCCAATTGATGTTAATGATAATGGTAATACCTAAAATGATTGACCATTGACATTGTGCCAGGTAGTATTTTAAGCAATCTTCATAACATCTCAATGTGGTAGGTGTTATTATCTTCATTTTTCACATGAGAAACACTGAGACTCAGAGAGAATACAGTGTTAGGTCAAAGTCACAGGCTTACATGAAATAAAGCTACGGTTAAAAATCTAGAGGCATTTGCTCTGAATCATCTTAACCATCACCCCACAGTGTGCGGGATGGTCAGTTGACCATTGCTCCCAAGGCTCCTTTCAAGTGTCGGCACCATTTCAATTATTGTGATGAAAATCAGTGCATCAGCTGGGTGGGATGGTACACTCCTGTAATCCCAGTGGTTCAGGAGGCTGAGACAGGAGGATCTTGAGTTCAAAGCCAGCCTCAGCAAAAGCAAGGCACTAAGCAACTCAGTAAGGCCTTGTCTCTAAATAAGATACAAAAGAGGGCTGGGGATGTGGCTCAGTGGTCAAGTACTCCCTGAGTTTAATCTCTGGCACCCCTTAACTTCCAAAAAAATAAAATAAATGCATCAATGCATCATGAACCCAGCTCAGATAAGATTGAACAGACTCCTAATACAAAATGAGAGCACTTACAAGGAAAAATGTTCTACCGAGGCCACATGATCCTTCAAGGGAAAGCATCTGGCAGAACTTGTGTTGCTGTGTGAAGCTGATGAGAATGAGAGCAATCCCAATCATTGCCACCACAGAACTGATGACATTCATGGCAGTGATACCTCGAAACTGGAAAACAGTTTAAAAAGTAACAGAATAAATAAAAACTAAATCAAACCAAAAAACACCTGGGAAGAAACTCTTAGTAGTTTTTTACTTTCTAGATACCCCTCAGGGGTGAATTACTCCAGCAGGTCAGGATGATAGAAAGGCTTGACAAGTTAATTTCTGATTCATCAAAGTCAGAAGAGGAATCAAGTTTTAGAATTGGCCAAGGATATTATTCTATGTTAATGTTAAAGGAAATGTCCATTTTATCGCAGTAAACCATCCTTCATAATCTCTAAGTGGTATGGTGTGTTAGAAAATATCTCAACTTGGAAGTTAGACTTGATTTTGAATCCTAGTTTTACAAGAACCTTGTACAAATTATTTAGTCTCTCAGAATCTTAATTTCTACCTTTGAAAATGAGGATTACATTGCCTATCTTTAGGGTAGTATGCATTTATTCGTTTATTTCATAAATATTTTGTGTGATCCAAATATGTGTCAGGCATTGTATTACGCTACAGAGATCAAAAGACCGTGGGGCTTACATGGGAATCCCAAGTAGATTCAAACAATAACCCACAAAATCACTAACATATATTTGAAGATGGTTTGAACTGGGCTTTAAAGGTGTCCTTTGTTGATTTCAGTGTCAGATATGGAAGGCATAAAACGTTCAGAGTGCCCTGCCCAATACCTTTTATTCAAGCCCATTATTTTTGGAGAGGGAGGAGGAGAGATATATATGTCTGAATTCCTTCAAAAGAAAGTGGGGGTATCTTATTATTTTCTTCAAACCCATTCCCAGCACTGATCTTGTTCTTTCAAAGGCAACCCCTGCCCAAACAACAACAACAACAACAAAAAACTTGGCAGATATTTCCTGTGTCTGTACCGATAGCATTCTGTCTGCTGTGGTGGGAAATGCAATGATACACTTATCTGTCACGCCCTTTCTGGAGCAATTTGGGCTTAGTGTGGCAGGACTTGGCAGCATACTTATGACTTAACGTCTACCAAGTCATTTTTATGGCAAATGAACATTTTGGGTAGAAAATGCAAAGGAGCATACAGATATGCCATTTCTCTCAAATTTCATTTCTCCATTCTCTCGAGGCTCTATTTTGGCTCCCACGTGATATTTCATAGATTGAAATCTCTAGATAGGCAAACCTTCCTATGCATTGTGCTTTGTAAAGAGCACACCCAGTTCTGGTCTTGTCTGATCCATTGACGGATCCATTGGTTTGCAATGTAAGGCGGTGCATCTTATTCCCATTCTACAGATGAAGGGGGTTCAGGAATTAAGTGATTGTGAGCAATCCCAGAGTTGGAAGAGCCAGGTCCTCTGATGCCTGCATGCCATCCCATGCCCTTCCATCTGCACAGCTCTTTTTGAGTCAGGGATAAGTTGACCTTAACCTTAGTATATTTCTCAGCTCTGGAAGTAAGTCAATACAGAAAGCACAGCATGTGGAGCTCCAGTGCATTCTGGTGTTTATTTCTACAGGAAGAGATGGGGGTGTTTATCCCCTCAGAACTTCTCTATGGCTTATAACTATTCCCAGAGAAAATTGGTGGAGGACCATAAGAACAGAGATAAAATGACTTTGAGCGAAGGCCCACATCTTTAAATAAGATCAGACTGGTTAGAGGAGAAGAGGAAAATATCAGTATTAGCATGCCTTTAACTAAATCCTAGTAAATCCTAAACAAACAAAAACAAAAGAAAACAACAACAACCCTTAGAAGTAGGCACTTTTTGTTTCAAGCTGACACAGCCCTAGGTGGGAGTTTTGATTCAGTCTGAGAATCATGCAGCATCCATGCCCAGACCCTTTCCTCTGGATCCTGGGCAAGCCTTAAAGGAAAGTGTCTGTTTGTATTGGAGGTAGGATTGGGAATGGAAAGTGGGAATTACTGAGGTCCTGGGGTTGGTTTGGTGGGCACAGGGTTTCTCAACCTTGGTGCTATAGAATTTTTAGTCAGTTACATTTTTTATTTTTTGTTGTTGTGGGAAGCCTTTCTGTACATTTTGGGGATGCTCAGACACATCCCTAGCTTCTAGCCCCTGGTTGCCAATAGCACCCCCTACCCAGTTTTGACAACCAAAAATGTCTTCAGACATTGTGAAATATTCCCTGGGGGAGGAGAAAGGGCACAATTACTCCCAGTTAAGAACCATAGGGGTATAGAATGATTTCCATTAATCAATATTTTCAGTTTACTTGACCAGGGAAATGTGAGCCAGTGTATGAATGTAGGGTTGGTGGTGGCATCAACAAACAGGAACAATGTCAATTGCAAAATTAATGTATAAATATCTTCCTGAGAAACATTTTAATCCTAGAAATATTTATAACAAGAAGATAATATGTAGCAGATAGAAGATAAATTACATAGAAATCACAAAAATGACTTACCTGAATATTTTTAAATTTCTCATTGATTACTGTGACGCTTCCTGTAAGAAAAAACTGTCAAGAAGACAAGAGGCAAAAGTTAACAGGTGATGTGTTTGACCACTTTACAATAGAATCCCTTTTGGATTTACCAACTGTTTGTCTGTGAATCTCCCAGACCATGTCGTCTTTCCACCTGAGCACCAGGGAGATGGGGGAAAGGCACCAATATAAGAGTAACCCATGTTGGACTTGCTCAGTACCGAACACAGATTCTCTACCAATATCATTTGGAAGAGGCAGGCTCAGAAGTACCACACAGATATTGGGCTCAGCTAGTTTCAAAAAGAAATTCTTGAACTTTGGGCCTGCAAGAGGGGAGGAGAGGCTGCGTGTGTTCTGAGTAAAAAGGGAGATTTTCTCAGACAAGACACCCTAATTAGGGGGCTGAAACCTAGTGTAATCAAGCCAGCCATTTTTTTTCCCCAGAAGCATAAAGAGTCTAGTACCACCCAGGAAAAGTGAGAACTCTGCCACCAAGGGTGGAGGCTCTTATTGTTTTAGTGCTTGGAGGATGAGAACCTCCTCTATGGGAATTACCACTGAACTGTAAGGACACCTGGATCCTAGAGTCCGAGGACTGTGAGATAAGAAAATCACTTTGGTGCCTTCCCCTGCTTCACCTCTACCCACATCAGATCACTAAGTGCTGTCAGCTCAGCCTCCAGTTTCCCTCCAAGCTGTCCATCTTTATCTCCTCTGCTCTTCAGGGTACCATCTTACCTCGCCGAATTACTGCAACCTCCTCTCAATGGATTCTCCCAGATTTGCTATTATCATTCTTGAATTCGTTTCCCATTAAGAAAACACAATAATATCTCAACAAGAACAAATCTGCAAACATCCTTATCCTCTTTCAGAATTGTCGGTGGATTCTCCTCCCTCTCCAAATGGAAGTTTCCATTCTTAACATGACCACAAGAGCTAACACAACCTGATTCCAGCTCCTATGTGGCCTGATTGTATGCCACAACCATGGACTCTTGGTCTTCTTTTGGGTGATTCCACCACATCAAACCCTCAGCTCATGCTTTTATGATTGCCAGGGAACACTTTTCTTCCATTTCAGCAGTGAGCACCTGTGTGGAAAGCACCTGGAACCCCCAGGCCAGGTGATTCTTCCACTAAAACCTCACCTGGCTCCTGGGAATCCTCTCTTAGAGCATTTAGTACAAATGTTATAACATTTACCACTTCTCTCAGAGAGGGCCTTGCTCCCTGGTACTCTGAGCACCTAGGACACCACAAAGAAGACAGTTATGTGTTCAGAAAATATTTTTTTCATTGCAGAGTGGAAATTCAAAAGACGGCAGGCCAAAACCTGATTGCAATTTATGCGTGCAGATTATACAGAGTCTTACAGAATTCTATTGTGAAATGGGGAAGTGAGGAGCTGGTCCATTTAATTTTTTTTGCAGTAGAGCAATCATACCCAACATCGTATTGTTTGTATTGGGAAAGTGAGAAAATTACCTGTCATTTCTGAAATGCACATAATAGAAAAGACGTGTTGTATTTATGCTTATCAAAAGAGAGCATGGGCTTTCAATAGACACACTAGTCTCATTTTTTCCTTATCTCATCTATTTGTTCATTGACTGATTCATTCAGTCACTCATTCATGTATGCATATTTTGCCTCAAGGAACATTCTAGATTCTGAGAATAAAATAAGTGAAATGGACAATGTTCTTGCTCTCTTGTGAACATATGTCCCAGTGCAGAAGCTCTAATGATTTTGTCTTTAACTATATGGCACAAGACTGGGAACCACAGTTGTGGAGATTGGGTAGAATTAACTATAATGTACTCTGAATATGATTTTTTTTTGGTTAAAATTTTTTTCAAATTTTTTTAGTTATTGATTGACCTTTATTTATTCACTTATTTATATGTGGTGCTGAGGTTTGAACCCAGTGCCCCCTACGTGCGAGGCAAGTGCTCTACCATTGAGCCACAATCCCAGCCCCTCAGAATATTATTGATATGTCTATAATTACTTACATATGTAGCACCCATAAAGTTGTCTCTGGGGCTAAGAAGGTTAAGCTCTAATAATCTTAAATTCTCCTTAAGCTATTAGAGTCTGTGATTCTATGAGCACCAGCTCTAAATGTTTAAATTATTACCTAATCTCAAACTGAGTTTTCTTATTTGCAAAGGAAAAAGTAGCATATTTGCCCATTTAACGTCCCAGATTGGAAGTGAGGAGCAAATGATGTATTCTACACCTGAGGGCTTTGGAAACGTAAGCACTGTCCACCCAGGGGTAGTTATCACTATAATAATGGTAGCACAATGTCCAAATGGAGTCACTTCCTTTGTTATGGAGGGCACTTGCCTTTTTGGTCTTCTAGGGTAGGGAGGGACATATTTTTCAGGAATTCATTCTCCTAGAATGTGAAGAAGTTCACATCCTTCTTTATAACAATTTCTCAAAAGATCCTAATCCACAGTACTCACAATAAATGCTCCCCAGAACGGATATCCTGAGAGGAAAACAAGAGGGAATATTTCAGAAAAACTGACGTAACCGAATGCAAGCACAATTCCAAGGCCCACAGTGATGAAAGCAAGCAGGATCTGGATACCCTGTGAAGAGAAAAGGTACCTGAGGTTACCAGTGCCCCAGCCCTCCGTTCTGTTCTTGAGCCACAATGCACTTCCCCGCCATTGAATGTCTTTCTTTGTACTTGCCCACCACTCTCAGGTGGCTGGGAGACTCAACTCAAGCATTTCCCCCCGCCTCTTTGTCTGAGTCCATCAGAGTCTATTCCATCACTCGTCTCCTTTATTATTTCCTATATTCCCTGGTAGCACAAATCTCTCTCATATCAGACAGATTTGAGCACATGTCTGACGACCCCTACATTGGACACTGTTTATGGACAGGCACTACAAACTGTTCACCTTCAGCCTTCTCCCTTCTATAGCACGAGAGCGTATGAGTTTCCTCATAACCTGCTCTTTCACATTTTCCACACATTAAATACAGTCATTTCTTGGTATTTCTGGGACACCTGAAAATACCAACATGTGAAGACACTTAGGTCCCTTAGGTAAAATATGTAGCATTTGCAGATAACCTGCACTCATCCTCCTGTGTACCTTAAGTCACCTCTAGGTTACTTAGGATCCTAGAGACAAGAATAGGTCCTAGATCCTGGGATACTTGACAATGTGAATGTTATATAAATGGTTGCCATGCTGTGTTGTTTAGGAGACAACAAGAAAAAGAGTCCACAGGTTCAGCACAGGCCTGGTTTTCTTTACAGATATTTTTAATCCCTGATTGGTTGAATTTGTGATTGTGGAATGTGAAAGTATGAAGGGGCCATTTGTGTGCTTTTGGAATTAGACTCATCCTTTCCCTGAAAGTTTGTGAAATGTGCTATAAATGTGCTGGGGGTGGTGGTGTGTCTTCTTGCCCCTTCATCCAAGGGCTTGGCTAGAGGCGAGAATGACCCATTCGGCCTGCCAGGAGTGCACAGAGAGATGGACACCACAGTAGTATTAGAGGGGCAGCATTCCTCTTGGGGTCAAACTTCTCCACTACTATTCATGGTTTTGTCCCCAGGCCATGCCTCTCTGGCACCACACTGTAGTGATGTTACTATTGAACAAAGAATAAGGCTGTATGTGCAACTCTCCCTGGTTATGTTTATGATGATTTTTTTTTCTTGTGTGTATGTCTGTCTGTCTCACTGTAGAGCTTTGAATACAGTTTTCAAAGTACTCCTAGCCAGGCGTGGTGGCACAAGCCTGTAATCCCAGCACTTTGGGAGGCTGAGACAGGAAAATCACGAGTTCAAAGCCAGCCTCAGCAAGGGTGAGGTGCTAAGCAACTCAGACCCTGTCTCTACATAAAACACAAAATAGGGCTGAGGATGTGGCTCAGTGGCCGAGTGCCCCTGAGTTCAATCTCCAGTACCAAAAAGAAAAAAAAAAAATACCTATAGAAGAGCGCAAAGGGAAATTCAACCTCTCCTCTAATGGCCTCACTCCCAGGGAGGTGCCATCACACTCTGAGGTCACTTCCTAAAGGAACATTTGGAAAAATTGCACCTATGTCCTTCTTCCCCTCTGCTAGGATTCAAAGGCCAGTACCAGCTCCTCACAAAATAGCTTCAGGGTTTCTCAGGGCTAGAGGTGTTGTTAATTAGAGTTAACAATCTATTTCTCAGAGTTAAATACACACTCAAAAACATTTCTAAGACCTGAGACAAACTGTGTGTTTTTAAATAGAACTTTATTTTTCATATTTATTAGAAATATATTGGCTACATGTTGGTTCTTGTACTGATGATCCAATTCTTTTTTAAAGTAATTCATTAACTAAGGAGTTAATTTATTTTTCTTCCCACATTTATTTATTGGTGCATTATAGTTATACATAATGATAGGAACTGTTGTTATATATTTGTATATGCACATAACAATATATTTTGGCCATCCAATTACTTATACAAGCAAATGGCTGAGAGGTACTGCTCAGCTCATGATTTAACAAAAGGATATATAACAGGTGAAAGATGAGAGAGGAAAGAAAGAGCAGGATGGACTCCTTCCTTGGTGCCTCTGCAAACGTACATGGAGAATGAACTCTTTTCTCTTCGGGAAGACCCCTTGATGGGAGAATGCTTACCCCTAAGACTTTTGGCTCTCCCTTTAGGAAATCCAGCAGAGAGTTATGAGGCCCCAAGGGAAATGCCGCCAATACTGTTTGGTTTGGTTGTAGAGTGATGACATGGGCCCCTCTTTTCTCCTGGGATGATGACTCCATGGTTCAGTGGTAGAACTCATTAAGAGACTGAGTTAGTGAACATTGCAGCCAAACCTTCCCCATCGGTGTCACATGGAGTCCATAGTAAGGAGCCCTGGGAGACTACTGTGCCCAGATGCTAGAACCACAGAGGCTTAGTCTCTGAGTCATAGAATCTCAGAATTCTAGAACATACCCAGCCCCATTATCTTCTTGGAGAAGGAAAGTTTTTAAGAAAGCTTCCTCTCTGGTCAATTTGTTTATAAACATATAGTAATCTCCAAACAGATGTGTTATGCAAAAACAAGTGCCTGTACTTATATAAGTTGTGACATGTAAAGGGACGAAGACCTGTGGGATATCCACTGTGTTTCAGGCACTCTAGACTGTGTTTGTTTTAATCTGTGTTAGCATTTATTCTTCTAATAGTTTGTTGGGGCTGAAACTGAGGAACAGAGAGGTTAAGTTGCTCAAGGTTACTTACTAAGGGACAGGGAAACAAAGCAAACTCTGCTTCTGTGTCCAAAATATGTTGTTCCTACTCTACCATGCTTCCGTCCTCCTTCAAAAGGAGTTTCCCACTGTTAGTTGATAATTGTCTAACCATATACTTCAGTAGTGAGCTGTGACTCTATCTTTCCTACTTTTATTGAGGTATAATTGACCAAAATTACACATGTTTATGGTGTATAATGTGGTGTTTTGAAATACATATGCATTGTAAAATGATCACCATGGAGCTCATTAACATATCTATCACCTGACATTGGTTTTATTTTTTCTTGTGGTGGGAACATTTAAGATTTCCTCTTTGCATTTTCAAGTTAAGTGAAAAATCACCAGTATAGGAAACTACCAGATGTAGTTATCACTTCAATACAGAATGTTTTCACTTTCAGAAAGACAAGAAAAACTAATTTTATTTAAGTCCTTCCTGGGTAGTCTATACAAATACTAATTAAAGCAACATAATGTGCTATTTGAAAGTTTGCTTTCCAGTTCTTTATGTTTCTGTAACTGTTATGGTTTGAATGATTAAATCATGAAAAGTAATGGTTTCATATAACCAAAAACAATATATATAAATATAATCTTAAATATTAGTTTGTGGCAATCATAGACACCAAGGTTTCTCAACCTTTGTACTGCTGGAATTTGGAGCCTATGGTCCTCTATTGTAGAGAGTTGTTCCAGATATTAAAAGATATAACAGCATCTCTGCCCCTACAATGGAAGCTCACGGCACTTCCCCAATTGTAGCAACCCAAACTTTTCTCCGAACATTATCAAATGTCCCTTGGGGATAACATTCCTGCTGGTTGAAAATGACCACTGTATAGAAATAATTGCACTATTTCCTCCATATTTATTTTTCCTGATGGAATATGTCTTTTTGTTTTTCACACCCAAATTTTAAGAAAGATAAGTATTTCTTGGCACAGCATTTTTCTGTCAATGTTTATTCAGGTAAATTTTAATTTGTGTGCTTAAAGTGAAATGCAACATTTTAAACTAAAAAAAAAAAAAAAAAAACCCAGAAAATTGTGGGGCAACTTTACATTTAAAATCTAAGCAGAATGGATAAACTGTCAAAATCATGTGAAGTCACCCAGGAGGGTGCTGTAGCCACTTACTGCTAATAAGCCATGTGTTCCTGATCAACCATTGTGCTTGTTTGGTGATCAAAGAATTATCATTTAAGCATTTTCTAATATGACATGTTTATTTATTATTCACATATAGATATTTTACTTACTTTTTAGAAAACTGGATAAGAGTTTGGGTTGAATAATAGCATATATTTATGTGTATATGTACAAAAACATATATTCTTATAAGAATATGAGATATTCTTTAAACTGAATGTAAGCATTCTTTAAAATATACATGAGTTCTTTAAAAGAATATAAGAAATCCTTTAAATTGATGGCAAAGAGCTGTCTTCGTGCAGAATACCTGGATTGGGAGAATATATTATTGTTATGAAGCAGAAGAAGCTTATAATTCTATCTTGGACACTCCAAAATGCATCTTATTTTATCTCTTCAACTAGATTATGGTTTTCAGCTTTACTTTTTCCTCTGCTCTTACTTTCAAGTCTCTCAAAAATGGGCCCTCTGTTTTTCCAATCTGTAGATTCGGACCAGAAGGCAGGAGTTAGGTTATTCATGGAGAAGTGAAGTGGGAGGGTCTTCGTGGAACAACTACAAGGAAGACACTAGTCTTTGGTGGAGATGGTGTTTTCTCCTACTTTCCGACTGCACTAGACCACCCTTCCTTGAGTTTGACAAAGGGCATTATTTGGGCAAATGTACCTGTGCTTAATACCCAGCAGCGCCACTCTAAATAAACTTATCTTTCTGCATGTAGTACCATGCCATCCTCCCAACAGCCTTGGGAAGCAGGTTCTGTCATCACAGCCACTTTAAAGACAAGGAAACTGAGCATGGTCATTACTTCTGGTGAGTGTTAAGGCTAAAATTTGAACATGGTTGAAAGGTGAACTTTTATTGTCTTCAGATTCCAGGAAATAACCCAGTGAGTATTACATTTTTATTACTCTATGACTAATTTCTGCAGATTCAATGGCTTAGAAACAACAGTTTTTAATCTTATTGTTTTTGTGATTCAGGAGTTGAGGCATGGCTTAGCTGGGTGCTTCTGCCAGGTAGGTACCAGCAGGTTGTATTTTCGTCTGGAGGCTTAATTGGGAAAAACCTATGTGCAAACACATTCAGGTAGTTAGCAGGATCTGTTTCCTTATGGTCGGTGAGTAAAGGCCCTGAGTCTTGCTGGCAGGAAATTAGAGGGTGTCATCAGACCTGAGGATGTCCTCAGTTCTTTGATCCTTCAATGTAGCTGCTTGCTTCATGAGGCCAAAAAGGAAACTCAAGTAAGAGTTGGCTAGGTAAGGATTGGACAGACTGTGACAAAGATCTCAGCCTCTGTGATTCAATTGATGTTTTTGGTTTACCTTTTTGTGAAACCTCTTTCTTTTTTAAATCAAGAATTGGAACTCAGAGTTCCAGTGTATGTATAATTCTAATATGTATATTAACCATCTGCTTTATCTTCTTGGACTTGGTTGTGAACTATCCTTTCTTGCCATAAGCTCATAAGACCTTTCTGTTAATAATTCTTGCTTAAGTGATTTCCACACAGAAAGAGTGTGTGAGGTAGAGGAAGGAGTCAAGAACAACTTCAAAATTTTTGACATTGGGAACTGAGTAGATAGTCATGCCATTTGTGAAAGAAAACCTGATTAAAGGAAGCCAGTGGGTGGGGAAGGGTTAAAAATGAAATATGCAATGTCCTTTCATTTAGGTAGGCCAGATATTCTGAAGAAACTTTTGAGTAACACAAAAACAAACAAACAATGCCCCCAAAACAGCAAAGCTAAACAAAAACACAAGAAAACAAAAACCAAAATAAAACAAAACAAAAAACAAAATAAGAACTAGAACCCTAGTTAAAACGTAATTTTGTTGTATTGCTTGGCTTATGGGAAGAAAGGGAATTTGCAAGGTCCTACCCCCTGATTTAAAATACATACATTCATATATTTGCAAACTGACAAATAAGAGGTGAAAACTTGAGAAGGGTACAATGAGTGCCTTAGTGTACCTTATGGACTAGAGAGACTAGACATGCAATAACAAATAAAGAAAATATGTAGAGTGTGAGGTGGTGGTCATTACTATGAAGAAAAAATAAGCAAGTGAAGGGAAAAGAAGGCTGCCATTTTTGTATATGTGGGTGGGGAAATTTTCATTGAGGATGAAAGTTTGAACAAGACAGCAGGAAGTGAGAAAGTGCACAGTGGAGGTATCTGTAAGAAAATCATTCCAGATTGAGGGGCCTAAAAATGTAAAGTTCCTGAAGAAAAAGCATGCCAATCACCACAAGAAGGCTGTTGTGCTCACAGTAAAGGAAGCAGAGAGGAGGGTAGTCAGGGAGGAGCTGAGAGGTCAGATCCTGTATGGACATGTAAGGACATTGGCTTTTATTTGGACTAAAATAGAATGGGGTTAAGTAGAGGAAAGAAGTGATCTGATTTTAGATTTTTTAAAAATAAGTCCTGCTGCCTGCCGTGTGGAGAAGAGACAGTGGGGGAGGTGGCCCAGAGTCTTCATGAAGTGATGAGAAGCCATCCGATGCGGGGTATATTTTAAATTTAGGACGAGCAGGTTGTAATGATGAGTTCAATATAGTGTGGAAAGAAACAGAGTGGTTAGGGATGACTCTGGGGACTTGGGGAGATGACTTTTTAAAGGGGATTTTACTATGAAGGAGTTACAGGTTCAATGACTAGACAGTAGCAAGAAGGCAAAAGTAACTTTTAAAAATTTTATTTGATTATACCAGAAAAAAAAATAACACACATTAGAAGTCCACTCAAGAGAAAACACTGCAGGAACCCAGAAGCTCTCAGGCCCCCTTCCAATGGCTACCCCCCAAAATAAGCAATGCCATGTGTCTAACACCATATATTAGTTTTGCCTGGGTTGAAACTTTATGCATATGGAATCATGCAATATGTATTCTTTTATACATGGTCTTTTTTTTCTCCCTCAAAATTATGCTGTGAGATTGATCTATAGAGCTACATGCAATTGAACTTTGTTCACTTGTGTTGATGTGTAGTAGTTTATTGTCTGAATATATTACATGTTTTATTTGCCTACTCACTCTTTGTAGACATGTGAGTAACTTTAGTTTGGAGATTATTATGTGTTCTATTGCTATGAGCATTTTTGTATGCTTGGAAAACCTACATATGCATTTCTGTTGCACATTTCCCTGTTGGAGGGGACCCAAGGACTAGGTCCAGGAAGCAATATTAGGAACTCTTTAGTGGTAGTCATGTTGCGTTCTCCCATTCAGTAATAATGTTGATGTTATTCTATATTTCTAAGTTATTTTGTTCAGAACTTAGAGGTGGCAGAACATAATGATTCATTGTAGTTTTTAAATCCAAATATTTAAAGAGAATCATTAAATGAGACAGAAAAGAGTCATGCATTTTTAAAGCATTAAAAAAAGTTCTTCAAATCCCTAATGTTTATATTTAAGCAATATGAATGTGAAAATAATATAGAAACAGGACCTGTGTAGATAGCCACATGACTGACTGAATTCACACTAGTACAAGAGTGCATATTTTCCCTTCTAATATATGTATATAAATTATAAAATATATAAAATTTATAATATATGTATATATTATAAAAAATATATATGAAATAATATATATGTATATAAAAGACTTTCTGCCCAGTTTCTTAGAGAAGTTTATGAAGTTTATAGTCATGATGGAAGACGGACTAATATGATTTTACTGATTTGGACTTTAGGAAAATCATTTTCAGGAGAAATAAAATGACTCATATTGAAAGTACAAAATGAAAGCTTTTTAAGTTTATTTCAGTGTTTAGCCACAGAAAGTCAAATCTCACTGTTCCAGAAGCATTGGGTTTCTCTTTTCTTCTGAGGCCAAGAGTAACTCATATTCATGACCTTGAAGACCTCTCTTTGACATGTTGAATATGACCATATGACTGAGGCAAGGACACTCCTCCCTAGAAAAGACAAAATTTGTTAATAGCTTTTAAACTTTGATTTGGAGGGTTTTTAGTATACTTATTTATAATACATTCTCCCCAAATTTTGTACAACAGTAACTTGTCCAACTCTGTCATAGTATGTGATTGAAAATAACTGATTCAAACAAATGCTACTCTCCAGCCTACTAATCATTTTGCTATTTTCTAATAGGATCACAACTAATCACAATTAATCTAAACTCTGTAAAATTTTCCTTTTTTGCTGTAGCTTTTAGGCAGGAAAGAAAACATTTAAAAATTATAATATCAAGAGGTAAGAGAAAGTAAGGAGAATCACAGGACAGCACAAACAGAACAGAGAAGTTTTAATAAGATGTTACTGCATTAGCAAGGGAATCTGGCTGTGGAGATTCACTAGGGAGGCCAATGGCTTTCTTCAGGATAAGAATGAAGGTCTAAAAATTATCATTCTTGGCTCATAGTTTGTACCACCCATTCATCATAAAATTTTATCCAAGTCTTGGTTCCTGGATAAAATGAAGGGTTGGGTTAGGTGATTTCTAAAGCCAACTACCTGCATAGAAAACATGTCTCTAGTCTGCTGCCCTGAAGGTTTCAGCCAATCCCAGAAGAAACAAAGCAACCTCATGAAGAAGCCTACTCTGTGACCAATAATCAACTCTTTTCTCCACCATTTTCTGGGGTTTGAATCATCATAGCTCAAACTTGAAACACACCAGATATCCCTATACTTACCTCAGGGTTGTTGGAATAGACCTGTTTCCACCAGAAGACAGAAGCATATGCTGCTCGCAAAAGCTCCAGGACAGTGAAACTCAGCATCACCACCCCAGAATGCCCTGCAAATGGAGACACAGATGCTTGGTGCCTGACACAGAAGTCCTTGTGCCTGATTGACAGGAGGCCAGGGATGAAGGCTCCAACTACAGAGACCATCAGGGACAGAGAAAATTCTTTCTCTTTCACATGTCTTAGCAGAAGAAGCAGAAGGAAGTAAGGAGTGGCTGTTTCATCTAGAAATCTTGGCATCCCACATAATGACAGACAAAAGTGATCTGTCATTTATCTTTAGTCATTTTCTTCATTTCCTTTTTTGTCTCTTATTCACAATGATATTTCTAGGTGTGGTTTGATTTTGTTTATGCTACAGTAGTCTCAGTCTGAAATCGTGTGTCTTTCTTTAATTTTGAAAAATTTTTAGCCATTTCTATTTGTACGCTAACTTTCTCCCCTACCCTCATACCTCTCCTGCTGGGACTCCTATTAGATGTATGTTGGATCTTTCCACACCACTCTAGGCTCCCTGCGTTTTAACCTCTCATTCATATTTTTCAATTTTTTTTTATCTTGGTATGTTGTGTTCTATGTGATTTAATCAGGTATGAATGTCATTTCACTGTTCATATTTTCAGATATATTGAACCTTATTATAATTGGTCTGCTTAGTTTATAATCTATCTTAAAGACTATAATTTTCATTTCTAATCATGCTGTTTAGTTCTTTTTCAAATCCACTTGTCCTTTGTTTTTTACTGTATGGCTCTTTCATTTTGGTTTTAATTACTTTTCATATCTTTAATTATTTAAAATCTATTTTCATTATAGCCATGTTCAGATTATTGCATTATCTCCAATTCTTGGGCTACTAACTTGCATATTTGTTCTATATACCACTGTTTTCATGTTTCAAATTATTTCTTATGCTTCTCTAATGTTTTTATTAGTAGATAATTTCAATGTGTAGGTGGTAGTAGCAGTGGAATTCTTTGATACTTAAGTGTCTTTTGAGTTGGGTTTATGGACATCTCATTGGATGGTGGTCTTATGTTTGATTCTGCTTAGAACCTTAGGCATTTCACAGATCCAGCTTTTAATTTAATCACTTTATTTGAAGTCCCCCTATCTTATACATGATTATGAATCTGCACACTCTACTTGCACAAGGCTTAGTGAGCTCATGGCATGCTTTCATGAAACCTCTTAGGATATTGCATAAAATCTTTCTTGCCTTATTTTCACAAAGTGGGTAAATATTCAGTCTTAACTTCTAACATTTTTGCAGGGTACTCAGTGTAGGCTGCTATGAACCTAGCAAACCTAAAATCCTGTCCTGGGCATTCACACTCCATGATCCTAGCCCCCAATACCAATGCTCCTGTGCAGACTTCTCTGGATTTTGATCTTGGCTCTAGTTTGATAATTTGGCTTTAAGATTCTTCTTATGTTATGGAACCTATGGTGTCTTCCTTTATTCCTTCCACCTTTCCTTTCTTTGAATATACATTTTTAATTTTTGTTTTACCTGTTACTTTGTCCAGGTTTTTTCTGTATTAATTAGAACATGCAGGCTTTTGGGGTCTGCTTAGTCTGCTATGTTGCAACTTCCCTGATGTTATAGGAAATTCCTTTGGGCTCTAACTGTCTGAGAGTGCAATCTGATGCAGTGGTTAGTTTCCATTAAATGAATGCCCCAGTTCCCAGTGGGGAGGACACATCTCTCCTCACCCACTGTTTTACCTGGCATCTATTCTGCACCACTGTTATACTATCTCTTGGGCTTCTTCATGCTGACTTCTAACCAGATGGGTCTCTGTGCTTTTTCACTTCCTCAAGTTCCTGGATCAAGGGGGTTGTTTTTGATAACTTTTGGGTCACATGGGCAGGAGACCATCAGTGTACAAACTAGCACACGTCTGAGATTCTTAAGACATGGTTCCCAGAGGATGAGAGTTATTGCTTTGGTCTTCTCCTGATCCTACTAGAAGTCTTTCTTATTAAAGCTCCACAGGTATATGATTTTAATACTATGATCCTACATTTAGAGGATTAACTAAGCCAGGCTTATCACCATCCATAGGTAGTAACTATAAAATTTTGGGAAAAGATACCAAGAAAATGCTACCCAGAGATGTTGACATTTCTTTTAGGAGTCCAATCTATTGGTAAATCATCTCCCATATCCCTCTCCCTCTTTGCCAGCACTTCTAGGCCAAAATATAATAATTATGTATTTGAGGTTAAGGTGCAAGGTTTTTGTCTAACATAATATATCATACACAGGCATGCACTTGAACAAATTAAACACTGTATGACTTCTGTAATCCCACATCTACTGATGATTGGATGATAAACATCTCTAAGAGGTAAGGGCTTCCAAACCCTGGAAAGGGATCTAGAAGAAATCATCTCAAATTCAAATACAATTCAAGTAAAAAATATGTCTGCCTCTATTGAGGAAAATAGTGCCTGTTCAGTGAAGAGAGACTTTGAGAAGTAAGCCTGTTGAAGTTGGAAGACTCGTTGTTTTGAAAAGAACAATGGAGGATTAGATTCTCCATCATCCTTTCTTGATTTTCTTCCTTGCCATGTATACTGCATCCTCACATCGTGCAGTCTACTCCCGGGTCTCTTTTCAATCATTTTTTTTTTCTGGTCTGCTGAAGACATTCAGGCCAATAGAACTAGAGACTGCTGAAAAAGCAGAGATTATGCAAAGGAGAGAGGCTGAGTTTTCACATGACAGGACATTCAGTCTGAAACTACTTACTGTTAGACTGACACAGGCCAGGAGATCGTCCTTGACTTCATATATTAAATAATAGCTCTCCCAATAAGGCAACACAGATAGGTGTTCCTTTTGTGAATTGCAATGTTAAGAGGCAGTCCCCAGGGCTGCCAGGCTGTGTGGTAAGTGAGGAGCAGGAGACCTGCCTCTGCAACAACAGAACTCACTGCATTTGAGATCAGGCTGCTCATGCCCTGGAAGAGAGACTCTGCAATGGGCTGTTATCACAGAACCATGTTATTCTCCCTCCATCTAGTACACCACAGTGGTGTTTCCTTGGGTCTCTGTCCTCCCCTAATCTGTGTCCTCCTGGTGGACATGGGCTGTGTTTTAGTCACCTTTGTTTCCTCCTCATTGTGTAGTTCATCAGATGATATAATTAGTAAATACTTGTTGAATGTGAGAATGTACAGATAATTCCCTTTAGAGAAATGGAACCCAGAGGCAGTGCTACCAATGTCTCTACTACTAATGTCTCCCTCGACTTTCCCAACCACCTCAGAATCATTGGCTCTTAGAATATGGCTTAGTCTTCTCTGGAAAACCCAATGTGTGGCTTTGCCTTACATAAAGGAGCAGCTTTAGGGAATTGGTAGAAGCAAACTGGAGAAGCTGGAGACCTACCTATAGAAGAATCAGACATCTGGAAACTCTCCATGGGCAAATAGATGACCTTCAGTTGACAAGCAATAGTTTTAAAATGTGGCAAGCATAGACCTTCAGTTTCTCTCGGGGGCAGGGCAAGAGGCAGAGGGGGGAGGCTTAGTTCCTGTGTCTCCACTCACTCACAAGCAAACCAATGATCAGGCAATAGCCAATTTCCTCACAAATCGTGGAGATGTACTAGGAGGGAAAAGCCTGTGCTCCCCTCAGTAGCGACATTTCTCTCTCTCCTACCACATTACCCACAACAGTGATCTAAGGGAAAGCCACTCTTGACTGAAGAAGACACAGTGACTGGTGTGCCACCATGAGGACACGTGAGTGGTACATGAGACTACTATGTACTTTTGGTGATTGATGTTTCAGTCTAAATGCAGAAGTAGGGGATGGAGTCTGGCAACGTTCACCGCATCAATGGGGTCAGAGTTTTGGACTTGGAATCAGGGAATCTGGACTCCTATCCCCCCTCTGTCACTGACTCACCCGTGTGCTTGAACACATTTCTTCCTACTATGGGCTTTATGTGCTTCAGTCTTTTTTTCATTTATAAATTGTGGAAAATGAATATGTTGATGTCATAGGGAGCTTTCCAAGTTTCCTACATACAGAAAGGAAAATTTGGATTCTACTTTTAGTTCATGAGCCCAATGAACCTGAGCTCCCTAATCTACCTTGAGCTTCACTTCCCTAAACTGAGATTTTACATTGGTAGGAATTAACATAAGTTCCTTCATTTCCAGCCAGCTTGGATTTGATGGCACTCATCAAAGACAGGATCTGGATAGTCTACAATAGCAAAAGGGGAAATTCTAGAACACACTTTAATAAATGAAGGGGATTATTTGAATGCCCATTGTGAATTATAGGGTATAAAATGATATAATTTTTATATTAAAAAGGAAATAAAATGTCACAAGGAACCACTTGGCTTGCTTGAAGGGAAGATAATAAATAACTCCCTTTTTTTTTCTGAAAGATTATTAAACTAGCAAATCAGGAAGTGAATGTATGAACATGTTAATTTTGAAAAAGACACCTGACAAAATCTTTGTTTTCTTTAAAAAGTAGATGGAAAAGATTTGTCTGGACAGTAGTCCCGATAGGTGAATATAGAGTACAAAGTTATGAAGCAAGTGTTACTGAAGGGCTCAATTTCAACTGAAATCAAATGGAGTAATAAGCTTCTAGTGCTGAAATCCATCTTATTTTATTCATCATGTAATTTAAATAATTATTATTTTCATAGCATCAATCGTAATAATAGCTTACATGCATTGAACATTGTCTATATTCCAGGTGCTATTCATTACATCTTTTATATAGATGAGGAAAATGAGGTACAGGGAGTTAAAGTGATGTATACAAAACTGCAAAATGCCAAGTAAAATAACTGCAATTTTAGCCCTGTGAGTTTAAATGTGCACTCACACTTATAATCACTGCATAATGCTTATTGAAACTGAAAGATGATATGAACATAGGGGAAATAAAGTTAAAAGCAGTCAATCTTTTATATAATTAATATTTATTGAAAATATATTGTGTGCCAGGTACCAGGAAATAAAGCAAATGACAGTGATTTCTCTGTCTCCCTCTCTGTCTCTCTCTCTCTTTCTCCCCCCATTCACACATACACACACACACACACACACACACACACACACTTTAGGGTTTGTGGGCTACGTTTTTTTCTTAACTAACTATGCTTTTTGTTCTGAGGAAAAAAGGGGAAACCCATTGGGTGATTTTAAATAAAAAGATTGCAGCATAACATATTTTTACAACTGTTGCATTGGGAATATTTCAAGGAAACAGGGCAGGGAGCTCAATGAGGAGAATGTTGTAATAATTCACCTGTGAGATGATATTGACTTGAACGGAGATGTTGATCATAGAAGTAGTGAGAAATAGTTGGGTTCTAGATGTATTATGAAAAATGAAACTTATGGGATTTGTGGATATAAAAGAGGGATAGGAAGGTTGCCATCAAGGGTATTGTCCTGAGCAAGGAGCTGACACTGGGCTGAGATGGGGACTATTACCTGAGGAGTGGATTTGGGGAGGAAGATCAGCATTTGGGTCTGGGACAGGTTAAGGGAGACATTGGAAACAGACATCCAATTGAAGGTATTTATATGCTGTTGACTATCCGAGTCTCAAGTTTGGAAGAGCAATCTATGCAAGGTATATTATTAATTTTTTCCAAGTTGTAAGTGAGGATTATATTTAAAGTCACAGTAAGGGATAAAATTGCCATTGGAGCGATATAGACAGGGAAAAGAATGCAAAACTGAGCTCTGGAGTGCTCTGAGTTTAGGGTCAAAGAAATAAATAGAAAACAGTGAAGAAGGTATAAGAGAAGCAGCCACATGGAGTACACACATGAGTGGAGTTAGAATTAAACTGATGTTTTAGTTTGCCTGAAAGGTTTGATGTAAGGAGGTGAGGACAAGACTGATGAGAAAGGAAACTTCACAGAAAGTAAACTATGGGACCTGGACTGGGTGTGGAAGGAAATGAGTCTGTAAGTAGTTGAGGTTCCATGGAAAAGAGATGTTGTCAAGGAACCTTGGTAAGGGTAAGTAAAGAGGCAATGTGGGAGTTGTAGGGAGTTCTCTTGAAAGTTTAGAGATGGCACTTGGAGTATGGATGTTTCAGTTATAGACAACTGGTGGGTTTACTGCTGTTGGTATTGGTAAAGTTCAAGATTTGACCCAAGGAGTGTGTGTATATGAGGAAGGATGAATGAGACCCTTGAGGAGAGGGGGTTGAGTGGTAGAGAGGACATGGTAGTGGAAGGAACATCATCATCAATATTGAAATAGCCATGGCTGAGGAGAGAAACTCTGTGGTAGGGAATCACAGTGGCCCAGAAGCCAGTCTTGAAGGATAAAAGCAAATAATATGAGGGAGTGAAAATCAATTACCCAGTGGGATGATGTGATATTTTAAAGTGGGAGTTTCTTAGGATGAGAGAGAAATAAAAGATTGAACTGGAAGTGTCTTGAGAAGTAAAGAGGATTCTGACTTTGCTTCTGTATCCAGGGATGAGAATTGCTAAGGAAGCAGGAGCTAGATTTGTTTGTGCAATAGATTTACAGTTTTAAGGGAAAAAAATGAAAGGTTAAAGAGTATTACTTTGTTAATTGACTATGAATTCCAGAAGGCAAAATTGGAAAGGTTTTCAAAGGTAGGAATGAGTAGAAGCTGGGTCTTATAAGGGGGTATTCAGAACCATATGAAGAGTCAAGTCCCACAGATGAGGCAGGACACTTTGTGTCTTATAGTGATTCATCTAGACAGGGAGGAAATGTATTGTGAAATTAATACCAGTTATTTCATCTCAAACTGTTTGAAAAACAACTCAACATAAGAAGAGTAAAGTCATAGGGTTAAATCAGAAAGTCTCTACTACAGTAAGGTCTGATTAGAAGATACTTCATTTGTTGTGTGATGTTCTAATGGAAAAGACCTAGTGGCTTTATTAGTTTACAGAAAGGCCTTAGGGGTGTCTAGTCTTCTCAGAAAGCTCCATGTCATGTTCCAATTAGCCTGGGGTCAGCCAGAAAAATGTGAAAGATTTTCCCAGACCCACTGTATATCCACGGTCCAGGTGCCTTCACGACGTAATTCTTGTGAGTAAGATAGACTTACCCCAAGGACTGTGGCTTCCTTTTGCAGGTCACTCTTCAGGTTATCTTCTTTTTGTTTTGTGTGTCTATCTTTCTATGTCTTGAGGATGACGATGACTTTGGAAGGAAGCTGTCAGTAGGCCCCTTGGATTGGGGCTGTGTTGACGTGGTGCTGGTGATGTGGGAAAGGGCAGATCTCAGTTAGCTCCCAAGGCTTGACCTGTAGGCATCCACCTCCCTGGGATCAGAGATCCTAGGAACAAGAAGGTGTTTCTCCATTATACCTCTCTCTCTGCTCTCTTATCATTGTGTGAGCTCTTTCCTTCTGCCACACTCTTCCCCCATGATGTCCTGCCTCACCTCAAGTCCCAAGGAATGAAGCCTGCTGTCTACACATTGAGACCTCTGAAACCATGAGCCCCCCAAATAAACATTTTCTTCTCTATAATTGTTCCAGTTGAGCCTTTTAGTCCCAGTGGCAAAAAAAGATGACTAAATCAGTATGTAACCAAAGGACTTAAAATCAGCATACTATAGTGACATAGCCACATAAATTTTTATAGCAGCTCAATTCACAATAGCTAAATTATAGAGCCAAACTTGGTATTATTCAACAGATGGATGAATGAAGAAAATGTGGTATTTACACACAGCGGAATATTACTCAGCCATGAAGAAGAATGAAATTATGACATTTGCCAGTAAATGGATAAAACTAGAGACAATCCTGCTAAGTGAAATAAGCCTATCCCCAAAAAACCAAAGGCCAAATATTCTCTCTGATATGTGGAAGAGGGGGTAGGGGTGAGAATAGAAGTTCATTGGATTAGACAAATGAGAATCAAGGGAAGGGAGGGAGTATGGGAATATGAGAGACATTAGAATGAATTAGACATAACTTTCCTATGTTCATATGTGAATACAAGACTAATGTAACAACATCATGCACAACCACAAGAATGGAAAGTTATACTCCATGTATGTATAATATGTCAAAATACACTCTACTATCATGTATATCTAAAAGGAACAAATAAAAAAATCTAAAGAATCAACATATAATCCAACCACTCTAAAATAACCATAAAAATTTTTGGAATATTTACTTTTACTTTTGCTACGTATATTTTATTAGTAATTATTTCTTACTTCAAAATAGGGTCAATCCATTATAGTAAAGTTGGAAAATAAAAGTTTAAATAATACACATGAAATTAAAAATAAATTAATATTCTAAGCATACTAATTTATAACCTAATATTTGTACTTTATATGTTATATTATTTCCCCACTGTGAACATATTTTATGAATTTGGTGGTGATGAAAGCAAATACATACTTTTGTAATTTGCTTTTCTCATCAGACCTATGTGGATCATCTTTCTAGGTTCCTTCATACTCTTTATAGACATTGCAGTGCCAGTAATGTGAGAAATGGTTGTATTATAAAACGTGTATTTTCCCACTATTTAACATCTACTTTCTTTCAAATTTTATGCCATTTTAGGCAACAGTGGGAATCTCATTTAGGTGCAAATAGTATTTTCCATATTTTGGATTATTTCATTAGGATACATTGTCAGAAGTGGAATCACCACTCCAAAGGTTATATACACCTTTGAAGTGATTACAAATGTTGCTAAATCAGTTTTTGAAAGAGTTGCATTAATTTATATTTGCAACAGTAGCAAAGGAGAAGGCCAATTTTACCACACTCTCAAACAATAACAACAACAACAAAACAGAACCAAAAATCAGAAATAACAGAAAGTACTTAGCCCGTACAGCATGTGTTTGATGCATTTTGACAAATACATTTATTTGCTTGTGTTTGCACAACTGGCAAGTGCCTGGGCTGAGTTTGGCTCAGGAACTTGTCATCTATTTATTTATATTATGTTAATTCCTTCCATCCCTTTTCTTCCTAGCATTGTCGGGTTCCACTGTGCATGTACTCAAGGAACAAGTTTCCTGCTTTCCTCCAGTGCTGAGACGTTGCTGGGCTTCTGTGGGCTCAGCAGCAGAGTTTGCTGGGATGTTAGTAGATCTATTCTGCCTAACATTCTCCTCCTGAAGGCCATCATTTGGCTAAAGGCTTGTGATCATCTAAAAATTCCACCTGTTTCCTGATATTTTGCCTCACTACCTGGATGTTCTGGAAATAATTTCAGGCTCTCTTGGATGTAGCACATAACATATAAAGATTGGAAATGGCACACAGCATTTCATTACTAGTGAGGAAGATGGTGAAGGACAGCAGGATGGGAGTCCAGTGCCTGGAGCTCTGGTTGCATGTCTGAGCATGTGTCTTGGAATCCATCCCTATGCTCATATCTGACAATTGCAAAAGGATAAATATGGCGTGATTCTAATTATGTGAGGCACATAGAATACTCAAATTCATACAAAATCGGTGGTTGCAGGGAGGTCAGGGACAGAGGGTATGGGGAGGTATTGTTGAGGGATGTAAAGTTTTAGCTTGGAAAAATAAAGCTCTTCAGTTGGATGATGGTGATGGTGCATAATAATATGAATGTACTTAATGTCATTGAACTGCACACTCCAAATGGCTAAAATGCTAAAATTATATGAAGTAATTTCCCTGTAACTAGAAGAAGCCAAATGGCATATTCAAATGAATGCTTATTTCTGTATTGATTTAACCCATCATATATTCATGGCTATTTGGGTTGTTTCTAATTTTTTACCACTATGAGTAATGCTATAAAGAACATTGTTGGACTTTTTTTTTTTTTTTTTGGGGGGGGGTGGTGCTGGGGATTGAACCCATGGTCTTGTCCATGCAAGGCAAGCACTCTACCAACTGAGCTATACCCCAGCCCCACTGTCCCACTTTTGTAATGCCTCATCTATTCAATAATTTCCTTAGAATAACATGGCAGAATTGCAGAATTTAAAACTATGATGATTACATTTTGACATGTATTGGTGCTTTAGGAAGAATTCCTTTTAGTCAAGATTCTGTATGTTTCACAAGATATCTCCCAACTGATGCTGTCATCCCTAAATCCCACAGTCTGGAAGAATGCCTTGTTTTTTCACATTCATCAAGTGGAGACAAACTTGGAGTGGTCCCTGCCTTTTCAGGACAGTTTTAAAAATCCCAACTTTGAGGGCGAATCATTGCATGGAGGTCAACAGTTCTGCACAAAAGCAATTTTCTGTATTACAGAATTAGAACAGAACAATGGTGCCTAATATAGCCTTCAACAGAACTGCACAGCATTTGTTGAGAGTGTACCCATGTGAGACTGAATGAAACACTAGGAAAATGCTTATTTTTGTAGAAAACATCACCTCAAATCTTGAGAGAAACCTAGGAATGGTTTCACCCAATTTTATTTTGACAAGTAAGTAAACTGAGGCCCAGAGAGGAAAATGACTCACCAATTCATGCACATGGTCAGCAACAGAGGCAGGATGAGAATCTGATTCTTTAGCTCACTGTTCAAAAGCACATAATCACCCCCAGAGTTGTGATCTAAACTGAGGTACCTACCTGTTTGCACAGCTAGGTTCAGCATGTTGTGGCCAGTGGGCCAGCTCACTCACCTCTGAGGAGCTCTCAGTCACAATCTCCCACCAGCTGTTCCTTCCAGAACAATCTCACTGCTCTGCTTTCCAAATGTTGAGAATGCCTGTCCCTTCCTCAGATAAGTATTTAGGATTACACAGGATATGAATTTGGATGTAGTTATAGATGATTTATATGTGAAAAGTGACTCTGCTTCCTTTTTCTAAATTTTTGGGTTGGGAAAAAATGTCACAAAATAGAAATAACACATGAGAAAAAGAGGGATGGTCCCAGTTAGAACTCCTTTCCTCCATTCTTACATGGAGTTGGGTAAGGCAATTTGTTTCTCTTAAAATGAATTTTCTTATTAAACAGGGGAAAGGTAATAATAATTACATCATATGGTGCTTGAGAGAATTAATGAGAAAGGATGCAAAGAGTTTTTGAAAAAGTGGACACTGACCTATTGTTAACAGTATCACTAAATTTGAATTTGGGAGAATTCCAAAACTTTCTATTTGTAATCTTCCCACCTTTACTCTAAATCCATCTTCCTGTGCATTGACTGGGATGTCCTCAGCCCTTTTCAAAGAGTCCTGTTGCTCTAGACTGGCAAGTGGCTTGAGATGCTGAGCCTGCTTCAAGGGTGCAGTCTAGGAATTTCCCAATTCCCCACTCTCCACCTCAAGTTGAGTAGTAAGCTCATAAAGTGGAAGGCATCTCATAGATGCCTTAACCATCAGAGAGTTACCAACAGCCATTTCTCAGGTCTCGGTAAATGGGAAGAACCTCAGGAAACTCATTGCCTAGCTGTTACTTATTGGGGATGCCTCTCCATCTTCCATCTCTGGCTTCATGTATATGTTTTGACGGAGAAATAGGTCTCAGAACTTTTGGAAGTAGAGATCATCATCAGCTGGTTGGAAAAGGCTTTTAATAAGGAAGTCTCAAAAGAACATTCCAAACAAATGACTGCAAAAGTAGAAACACATCTAAAACGGCCGAAGCAAGCCAAAGAGGGATAGTGCTAAGGCAAAGGTGCAGCTGGAGACCGGAATGTTATGGTGGGCAGGAACACTGCCCGTGTGCCTAGTGTTAGGTTAAGTGAGACAAATGTGAAGCGCAGACGCTGTCCGCAAAGCTCCAATGCTGCCCCCCACAAAGCGCAGAAGCTGCCTGCCGCAAAGTGCTGTTGCTGCAGAACACAAACCAAAGCGACTGGTTGCATGTGCCCAATGCACCACGCAGGCACCGAACACGCCAACGTGGCCGCTGCCAGCCCTCGATATGGAGGGACACTGAACATTGGACATGAAAGTCGCCATGACCCCCGGCCCATCCCGGAAGGACTCTGACCTCACCCGCCTCCCCTAACCAATCTCAGAGGACACTGGACTCTAGATCGACACCTCTTCCTGCCCCAGGCCCTTCCCTTCCTGCCTTAAGTCTTCCTTTTCCAGACGGGGGACCCTTTAAATTCTGTATGCCAGGAGGTCTCAGTGCCATTCTGCCCGCTCAAGCCTGGTGGTGGTGGTGGGGGGGGGGCGGAGCGTTCTTCCCCAAATAAAGCCTGCTCCGGTCCTGTTTTACTTCCTTCTGGTCATTTGGCTTTACACCTAGAGCTAAAACTGTTGCTAAGGCAAGTTAAATTGGAGCCCAGGCTTGAAGAAGCTCCGAGCAGACAAAACCAGTCAGGCCTGGCAACTGACCTAAGTGTGGCTTCATTTGCAAATGTAAATGAAACTTAACTTGAGCTGTGTTTTATAAATGGCTATTTGGCAATTCCCCTTATCCATGGTTCTGCTTTCTGGGGTTTCGGTTGCCTGTGGTCAGCTGTGGTCCCCAAATGGTACTGGATAATTCCAGAAATAAATAATTCATAAGTTTTAAATTATCATTTTGAGAAGTGTCAAGAAATCTTACAGTCTTGAGCAAGACATGAAGCATCCCTCTGCCTAGCTTACCCTTGCTAGATACACTACCCACCCATGACAGCTGAGAGAGAGGGAGAGGCCACATTCACATAACTTTTATTACAATATGTTGATAGAATTAGTGCATTTTGTTATTAGTTATTGTCATTAATCTCTTACTGGGGTTAATTTATAATTAGAATTTGCCATAGGTATGCATGTATAGGGGAAAACAGTATGTATGGGGTTTGTTGCTAGAGTTTCAAGGATTATGTTGAATAGAAGTGCTGAAAGAGGGCATCTTTGTTTTGTTCCCATTTTTAGAGGGAATGCTTCCAATTTTTCCCTATTTAGGATGATGTTGGCCTTCAGTTTTGCATAGATACCTTCTACAATGTTGAGGTGTGTTTCTACTATCTCTAGTTTTATAGTTCTTGTAGAACTCAGCTGAGAATCCATCTAGTCCCGGGCTCTTCTTGGTTGGTAGGCTTTTGATGGCATCTTCTGTTTCCTTGCTTTAAATTGATCTGTTTAAGTTGTGCATGTCCTCTTGATTCAGTCTGGGCACATCATATGCCTCTAGAAATTTGTCAGTGTCTTTGGGACTTTCTATTTTACTGGAGTATAAATTTTCAAAATAGTTTCTATTGTTATTATTATTATTTCTTGGACTATCATAAAAAATTTAGTATGTCCTTACAGATTCATGCTATTGTAAAAAAGAATATCAAATAAACTTCAACTGATAAAAAAAGTTTCTAATTGTCATCTGTATTTTAATAATTTCTGTTGTGATATTTCCTTTTTCATCATGGATTTTAGTAATTTGAGTTTTCTCTCTCCTTTTCATTAGGGTAGCTAAGGGTTTATCAATTTTATTTATTTTTTCAAAGAACCAGCTTTTTGTTTAGTCAATTTTTTGGATTGTTTCTTTTGTTTCATTTTCATTGATTTCAACTCTGATTTTAATATTTCCTGTCTTCTACTTCTTTTGGTGTTGATTTGTTCTTCTTTTTTTAGAGCTTTCACATGTAATGTCAGGTTGTTTATTTGTTGACTTTTTCTTCTTTTAAGGAATGAACTTTCCTCTTAACACAGCCTTCATAGTGTCCCAGAGATTATGATATGTTGTATCAGAGTTCTCATTTGCCTCTAAGAATTTTCTTTATCTCCTCCCTGATGTCTTCTGTTATCCATGTGTCATTTAATAGCGTATTATTTAATCTCCAGGTGTTGGAGTAGCTTCTATTTTTATTTTATCATTGATTTCTGATTTCTTTCCATTATGGTCTGATAGAATGCAGGGTAGTATCTCTATTTTTTGTATTTGATAAGACTCACTTTGTGGCATAACATGTGTTCTATTTTAGAGAAGGATCCATGTACTACTGAGAAAAATTGTAGTCAGTTGTTGACGGATGAAATATTCTGTATATATCTATTAATTCTCAATTGTTGATTGTATTATTGAGCTCTTTGATTTATTTGTTTAGCTTTTGTTTGGAAGATCTGTCCAGTGGTGAGAGAGGTGTGTTGAAATCACCCAGTATTATTGTGTTGTGGTCTATTTGATTCTTGAAATTAAGAAGGGTTTGTTTGATATACATGCATGCTCCCTTGTTTGGGGCATAGATATTTATGATTATTATGTCTTGTATAGTTCCCTTAAGCAGTATGAAATGACTTTCTATATCTCTTCTATCTTTGGTGTGATATGAGGATGGAAACCTCTGCTTGTTTACACAATCCATGTGAATGGTATGTTTCTTCCCATCCTTTCACCTTCAGTCTGTGGATGTGTTTTTCTATAAGGTGAGTCACTTGAAGGCAGCATATTTTTGGGCCGTTTTAAAATCTAATTTGGCAGTCTACATCTTTTGGTTGATGAGTTTGGGCCATTAACATTCAGGGTTATTATTGAAATATGGTTTGTATTCTCATTCATTTTGGTTTATTTTGATTTGTAACTTGACTTGGTTTCTCCTTTGATTGGCTTTTACTTTAGTGTAGTTCCTCTCTGCCAATTTTTATTGTTGTTTTTTATTTCCTTCTCATGGAATATTTTGCTGAGAATGTCCTGTAGTGCAGGCTTTCTCATTTTAAGTTCTTTTAACTTTTGTTTATCATGAAAGGTTTTTATTTCATCATCAAATCTGAAGCTTAATTTTGCTGGATATAAGATTCTTGGATGGCACTCATTTTTTTTCAGAGCTTGGTATATGTTGTTCCAGGATTTCCTGGCTTTGAGGGTCTGGGCTGAGAAATCTGCTGAGATCTGAGTTGTTTTATCCCTGTATGTAATCTGCTCCTTCTTTCTTACAGCTTTTAAAACTCTATCCTTACTATGTATGCTAGGCATTTTCATTATAATGTGAGTGTGGATCTGTTGTAGTTTTGTGCATTTTGTGTCCTGTAAGCCTCTTGTATTTGATTTTCCAATTCATTCTTCATGTTTGGGAAATTTTCTGATATTATTTCATTGAAGAGATTGAGCTTTCCTTTGCTTTGTATCTCTGTGCCTTCCTCTATCCAAATAATTCTTAGATTTGGTCTTTTCATGTTATCCCATAATTCTTGGACATTCTGTTCATGGTTTCTTACCATCTTCATTTTTTGGTACACTTTATATTCAAGATTATATATTTTGTCTTCATTATCTTAGGTTCTGTCTTCCAAGCGATCTAGTCTGTTGGTGATGCTTTCTATTGAACTTTTTATTTGGTTTATTGTTTCCTTCAATTCAAAGGTTTCTGTTTGGCTTTTTTTCAGAGTCTCTATCTCTTTCTTGAAGTAATCTTTTACTCCTTGTATTTGCTCTCTAATCTCTGTTGGAGTGATCAATGGTTGCCTGTATTTGCTCTTTAATCTCTTTGTTGGAGTGATCAATTGTTACCTATAATTGCTCTCTTATATTATTCTGTGCTTCACAGATCATTTTAATTATGTACATTATGAAATCCTTCTCCAACATTTCATCCACTGGGCTGTCAATGGGTTCTATTATTGTAGCATTGTAGTTTGTTTGGATCATTTTCTTTCCTTGTTTTTTCACGTTGTTCATGTGTCTTCCTCTCTAGCAGTGTGGACCTGAGATATTGTAGTTTCTACCCTATAATCTTGTAGTGTCCCTGCAGGTTACCAATACCTCACCTCTGGTGTAACCAGGCCTGCAGGGACCTTGGTGATGGTCTTCCCGGTTCTGGCTGTTGTCTCTAGACAGAAGCAGGCTGGGACAGCCATCATTGCTAGATAGGGGGCTCTAGTGCAGCCAGTCTCCTCCTTTGTGCGTGGGGCCAGGGTTGGTCTCCTCCACTTCCTGCGCATGTCAGTTCCACAATTTTTTAAATGTAATTTACTTTTAACAAAATCTATTGTAGAACTTTACTTAATGGTTTTATGTTCATATTGAATAAACATGAACAGCCAAAAGCACTTTAAGAAAGAAATGTTGAAGCAAGTACAGTGCTATCAGAAATTAAAATGGTGCACACATGAAACAACAGAAGTCATGTGTTAGTGGTGCTGAAATAGCCGGAATGATAAGAAAATGAGAATAGAAAGCCCAGACAGCAGCCATAAACACAGTATATTGAAAATACGAATAGCTATCTATTGAATATGTTGTACCTTTATATACATATATACATAATCAGATACATATATATGTAATCATTTGTCCTATTAGCATGTATTCAGTTACCTGTATATATACATATTACTATATTTACACTACTTGTACTATACACCAGAATATATAAGAGACAACAGATTAAATGAGTCATAAAATGTCAATTGTTCAACAAAGAAGAGAGATCTGTTTTCTAGTTATCATTTCAGAGTTTGGAAGCAATTTCTAAACATAAAAATATCCTTAGTTACGGGGAATTTCAATAATTTTAAGTTCACATAAAATCTAATAATTCAAAAACTAAAGCTGAATTATAGTAAGGGACAAAGTTTTAAACATATATGACAAACAATAAGAGAAAGAAAGGCAAAAATTAGATATGTAACCAAATCTCAGTCCTTGTTCCCATTGCCAATCCAATAACTATGATATGATTTTGAGAAAAAGAAAAAAGAAGAGATTTTTATAAATTTTTTTTTGTTGTTGTAGATGGACACAGTACCTTTATTTATTTTTATGTGGTGCTGAGGATGGAACCCCGTGCCTCACTGCATGCTAGGCAAACGCTCTACCACTGAGCCACAACCCCAGTCAGAAAAAGAAGGTTTATTGCTTTGCTAGCAAAGGAGAAACACAGAGGACTCCTGTCTCAAAGGCTGTAATTCTCACCATCAGGAGGTACAGGGGGGTTTTAAAGGAATTCTTCAAGGGTTACATTTCAGGTGTGCTCTGATAGGGGGTCCCAGGGCGCCCTGAGGGTGTTAGGATTCACTTGTTAATTTGGGTGACATTCACTTCACGGATCCTCAGCAAGCATATCCTTCCTGTAGTGGGTGTGTTCAAGGGCAATTAACTAGGGAAAGAAAAAGATAACACTGTCTCCCTAATCTTGTTAGGGAGGGGGAGAGAGGAGAAGAGAGAAATAAAAAATATATTCTTTTAAAAAATAAGCCTCAGAGCAACGAGGCTTATTCAGAAGGTGAAGAGACTACTGTTACAAATAGATAGATAGATAGATAGATAGATAGATAGATAGATAATAGATAAATGATAGATGATAGATAGATGAAGGACATTTTCAAAAAAAGAAATAGAAATGTGTATGCATTTATTAATAAAAATTTTTCCAAAAGAAAAATAATTTATAAGATAAAATAAGTGAAAAATGATGTGTCTTAAAACACAAAAGTGGATGGTTAGTAGCAAAAAGCTCTGGGGGTTAACTCAAGAGGAAGTGTCTAGATGGAGATGTTCCCAGAACAGAGGAAGCTGGGACAAGAGATACCGCATTGGGACTTTTGCAAGATCAGCACAAAGAAGTTGGGGTCCAAGTTCCCAGGGAGACTCAGTGAGAATTTAATGACACTCATGTGGTCAGTTAGGATCTGCGGTGAAACCCAGGCACGGGTGTGGTCTGAGAACACACATCAATTATGTCCAGGTATAGTTTCAAAGCAGAACATTGGTCTGTTTTCTTCAGGGATGAAAAGATGGTCGAGTGAGGAAGGCTGAATGAGAAGACTGAACTGCAGAGTTACACACCCCGACACCCCTGTCCTCACTCCTGTCCTGAGGACCAGGCCCAGAACGCTCCAAGGCTAGGGCTCTGCTCCTGGCATCTGGATTCTTGCACTCCTGGTTCCAAGGAAGTACTGAAGAGGCCTGGGTTCGAGGCGAGGACTGATCCTGTGACAAAGTGATCACAGGTCACCCAGACCTGGCTGTTCTTAGCCAATGCCTCAGTCTCTTCAAATACAAAAACCAAGGAATCAGGCCAATAGCTTCCCTACTGTGCCCTCATTGTTTTCTTTTGCCCAAACTAACGCCTTCTAACTTGTCACTAGTTAGATGAGATATGGCATTTTTAAATTTGTTTGCTTGGTAGCCTGGGAAGTAATAAAATTGAGTCAACTTCTGAAAGCCTAGATTGGGGGGAATAAAGCCCATCCAGATTGCTTTCCCTGGGGGACTCTCAGGGGAGCATGGAATATTCTGTCCATCGGCTCTCAGCTGGGGCTCTCCTTTCAGAAGGAAACCCAAGGGACTGGAGGTACTTGGCCCAGATGTAGCACACTCTACTTTATTCTAACATAATCAGATGTGGTCCAGCCTTCCTGCCATGAAACACTGGAGCCAAGCTTCTCAGCCTGCTGGGGAGAGCTGACCTAGTAGCTAGAAAGGCTCAAACCACTGAAATCTGGTCTCTCTAATGTCCCTCTCATTAGACTCTGAAATCTATCTCCACGTCAAAGATTGTTCAAGAATCCTAGAATACAGGGAGTCAACCTTACTTTCCCGACTCCCTGAGCAACTGTCCTGAAGTTTTCTGAGCAGGAAGCAAACAGTCTACTATACCTTCATTTTGTCACCCTAGGCCTCTCTCCTGACCTGAACATATCTACTTCCTGACATGAACAAGTCTCTTTCAAAAATAGTTTTATGGGCATACAGGATGCCCTGCTAATACTTAAGAAACTTGATGTAAAGTTGAAATGTAGCTTCTGGTATAGATATACCAGCTTGATTATGGTAGCAAGGGCATGACAGATACTAGCTATTTCTTCTTGAATAGGACCCAGACAGATATTCCAAGAAAGATCTGTGAAATAGGTTGGGTTGTCCATTTAATTGTCTAAAATCTATTCTTGGACTCCATAGAATTGTTTTTAGGCATATTTATCCTGATTTAGATTTTTGTTCAGTTATTTTTTAAATTCATATGCTCTCTCCTTACCATTAGCTCCTGAGAATATTTTCTCCTTTATTAATAACTACTTTATTATTTCTTGTGTGCCAGTTGCTTCTTTGGTATGGACTGTGAGCTATTTTTATTTTATTTTATTTTTTTTTTGGTACTGGAGATTGAACTCAGGGGCACTCGAACACTGAGCCACATCCCCAGCCCTATTTTGTGTTTTATGTAGAGACAGGGTCTCACTGAGTTGCTTAGCGCCTCGCCATTGCTGAGGCTGGCTTTGAACTCACGATTCTCCTGTCTCAGCCTCCCTAAGTGCTGGGATTACAGGCTTGCGCCACTGCGCCTGGCAATGGACTGTGAGCTATTCTTGTATATTTATTTAGTTAATAAATATTCAGAACCAATAGGAGCAATAAGTCATAGCTCTCTGCTAATTTCTAAGAAATCATTGATGTATGTGTTGGTCCTTATGGTCTTTATCCTCACAGGATATCTGTCTGGAGAGACAGAGAAGAGAAAAAGGAAACAATGTAATCTACTCCTTGTAATGTAGTTATGAGAACTATGAAAAAATTAGAGAAAAATACTATAAAATCACTGAAGAGGAATATCAAACCCAATGTGTGATGGTCAGGAGCAGTGTCTCTAAGGGATGGATCTTTGCTGAGATCCAGGAGAAGCAGAAGTCAGTCAGGTGGTGGTTTCCACATGAGTGAATGGGCTTTATTTAAATCAATGGCTAAAATTTCCAAAATGAATTATTTATTTTACTTTCTATAACATTTGAAAGTGATTTTAAAAGAAAGAGAGAAGGAATTCAGGGAGTCATTGTTTCAATTGCAAAATTAAGTCATTTCTTCCAAAAGGAAGGAATAAATCATTCCTGAGAAGGTAATCAGGATATCAATGAGAGAATTTTGCCCCCCCATAAGAAAATAGAGACATAAGCTATAAAGATGTTGGGGTTGGGAGGATAGTTAAGGTGAACTAAGGAGAAAGGGGAGTCAAATGAAAATCGATTTCATCTTTCCCCAGAAAGACAAGGACAGAAGAGTTTCTTCAAGTAGAAGGACTACTGAGTTCCTTTGATTCCAAATCTATAGGCCTATCTTAGGAGATAATGCAAACTGCTTGTGTTTTGTTTAGTTACCTATATATCAGTGGTCAAATTGATGGTGGTTGGTAACAGAAATGGCCATGGCCTTCCATTTTCTCTAGATGCTTGTCATTTCAACTGGACCGTGCAGCATTTCCCATCAATAGGTGGACATGTGTTTCCCCTCCCCTTGAATGTGTCCAGCCCTGTCATTTGCTCTAGACAGCAGAATGCAGCAGAGATTATGGTATGTGCCAAGGCTTGATATGAAGTGTCTCCCAAGAGCTCTCAGTTAATGCAGGAATAGTCAGAGGCAAAATGATTAGATTATGAGATCTATAACCTAATCAGCCCACTATAAGTGGAATGAACTGACTGGGTGGTAACTGTAGGCAGGCAGGGCATGGCTGGAGGAGGTGGGTCACTGGGGATGTTCCCTGGCAGGATTCATCTTCCTTCTGGCCCCTTTTCTTTCTCTAGTCTCTTCCCCCTTCCTTTGCTTCCTGACTGCCAGCAATGCAGCGGCTCTCCTCCATGATGCCCCTCTGCCATGATATTCTGCTTTATCTTGGGCCCAGTGCAATGGACTCAGCTGATCATGTACTAAACCTTTGGAACTGTAAATAAACCTTTTCTCCTCTAAGTGTGTGTGGATTTTTTTTTTTTTTTTTTTTTGTACCAGGGATGGAACTCAGGGGTGCTCCACCACTGAGCCACATCCCCAGCCCTATTTTGTGTTTTTTATTTAGAGACAGGGTCTCACTGAGTTGCTTAGTGCCATGCTGGCTTTGGACTCATGATTCTCCTGTCTCAGCCTCCCCATGTGCTGGGATTACAGGCGTGTGCCACCACACCTGGCTCTAAGCGTTTCTTATTGGGTATTTCGGTCACAACAAAGCAAAGCTGACTGATACAGGATGTTAAGTCCAAGTCTAAGCCTTAAGAAGTTGGGTTCACTTCTCAAAAACTGCTCAGCTGCCATGTGAGAGTTCATGAGTTCCTGAGTTCATGAGAGAGAAGAGACCTTATTCAAGTTGACCAGTTTCCACATTCTCTCAGATAGACAAGAAAGCGAGGCCAAACTCAGAAAAGCTGTCTACCTTAACCATGGTTCTCTGCAGGCATCAGGGATTTGAACCAGAACTGGAAAGAGCTTCACTCCCAATCTTTCCTTCTCTGCCTGAGTACACAGCAACATCACCATGACCCAGTACATCGTAAAGACCACCGAGAAGGTGCATAAATTCTCTTCATCCCTCGCATGGTATGTGTACTGGAAGTGGAAACGGTTTTGGGAGGCCAAGGTTGAACTCCCTGATATAACCTCCTGATAGAATATTGGTCGAGTTGCTCTATCATTTACCAAGTGGTTTCCCACTCCTACCTCCTGTGAGCCTCACAGGAACCTATAAGGCATGGCTATCAAATGCTTTTGATCCTGCTTTCCATATTGTTAAACAGACCTGCAGTGGGATTAGCTGACACACCCAGTGTGGTACAGGGAGACGCTAGTGGAAGCCGTACTCAGAATTCCTGTTCCAGCCTGCCCCCACCTTTCTCTCTCTTCTTCCCTTTCATTATTCTTCATCCAAGTAGGATTTCTTTGCCAAATTTCAAAGGGCCATAGAAATGTCAAAGACTAACAAATTAGCACATTCTATCTTGGTTATCAAAAAGGGAGAACTATTGACATTGAGGATGTCCTTTACAATGGATTCAGTAGGTAATTTGTGGACACTTGGAAGTAAATGAACGGTATGAGAGCGATCTAAGGCGTTCTTTAATATCAGCCACTTAAAAATAAAAGGAAGTATTGTACACAGAGTGGAGGTTCTTGAGATCATGAACTCATTTTCTGTAATGGTGGAAATAGTAAATGAGCAGGTCAGGAGGATTTCCTACACAGGGCTTGCCTTGATTCCAGCAAGGGACTTTTATTCATAGGTGGAGTTTTGTTTGAGAGAAAGATGAAGAAGTGAGAGTTTGAAAATAGCTCAGTCATGTGGATTGTATCTGGCAAAAATTTCACACAGGAAGTATCTAGATTAAACGACATGGAGTTATGGATTTGAATCTTTAATTGCTAACCATTTCATTAAGAACTTAGCCGCCAATATAATTTGCAAAGGATCCAAAAGCCAGACATATAATGGATATAATGGCAGAATCAGATTAAAAAAAAAAAAACTCAAAAGATTTGGGACAATGAGCATCTACTTGCAGATACAATTAATGTTCCAAACTGAGGTTTAAAAGCCAGCTTACATGCACAAACATGAGATAGAGCTAGAATTTAACTTAACAGAAATGAAAGTGAAAAAGTCCTGGGGTTCTTTCCCTTTTAATTGAAATGGTGGAAGAAGAAGAAAAATGTGCTCCGAGAAATCTACTTTCACCTCTACAGCAGCGTTTCTTGTTCTTGTCTAAACATTGTAATCATTTGAGAAAAGTTTAAAATGTACTAATGAAAGGGACTCATCATCAGATATTCTGATTTAATTAATCTGGATTATGATGGGGGAGTCAAAATATTTTTTTAATATTTATTTTTTAATTGTAGGTGACAGAATATCTTTATTTTTGATTTTTATGTGGTGCTGAGGATCGAACCCAGTGCCTTATGTGTGCTAGGCGAGCACGCTACCACTGCGCCATAATCCCAGCCCTGTCAAAATATTTTTAATCAATCAATTTATTTATTTTTATTGGTTCTTTTTGGTTGTACAAGACAGTAGAGTCCATCTTGATAAAATTATACATGCATGGAACATACATTATTCTAATTAGGGCCCCAGTCTTGTGGGTGCCATATAGATCTCCATCTGATTCTACTCTGTGGTCAGACTTGTTAGTCACTACCCTAAGCCCCTAGATATTAAACTTGAGTGTGCCCTCACTTGCAAGGGCTTATTGAAACATGGATTGTAGCCCCAGAGTTTCTGACACAAAAGATTTGGGGTAGGTCCCCGTATTTCAACAATTCCAGGTAATACCAATGCTACTAGCCTGGGGACCACACTTTGAGAACTACTGCTGTAGATGAACCTGGATCCTCCAAGATACAACTAAAGGCTTTCAATTCTACCTTCAGTAATGAGTCATGAGACACAGAGCATGGTCCTGCACCTGTCTTCTCCTCTAAGCGGGATTTATGCCCAAAGCCAAGGCATTCTCTTTATATGTTTGTATTTGTTGGCAGTGGGTGGGGCCAGGTTGCACTATAAGATGCTGAAGGATGAGGAAGACGTGATGTCATGACGCAGCTAGAGGAGACAACAATCTCAGTTCAGACCCTAGCTTTATGAAGTCATAAATCCTCAGGGACAAGTTGTCACAGTTCTCTGAGGAATGCAAGTCAAGATGATTTCCCCAGCAAGAAGAAAAGAGTGTCATATCTTTGGGACTAAATTAGGATCGTGGAACAGTGGATACAGGAATCCATCCATGAGCTATGTGTGCACAGAGCCATGTTTGAGCAGGGCAGGCTGGTCTTAGGAACTCCCAGTGGGAACCAACTGGTTCAAGAATGCCCGATTCAGGTGGCGCCCTGTCCTAGCTCACCACTCAAGTTCTAGCATAGCACAGGAGATAGGAGCCACACAGCCTGCTTACCCCCACCCCCATCCTATTTTTCACGAAGAAGTGCCTACAGACCCCCTTGATCTGTGCCACTATAAAGTAAACACAGGCTCCTTCTTTTGTTAGAGGCTGTTCCACTCTGGTTGGCTTAAACCCTCACTACCTCTGCTCTGTAAAATATATTTCTGGGCTTTCATGTTTATTTCATGGTAATACTTTCATAGCTTTTATCACACAGCCAGCCCATCCCTCCCCCGGGAACCCTTCCCTTGCCCACGCAGGATGTGAGCAAGAAATGGAAACATCAAACCCTGGCATCAGGGGGTTTCTGCTGGCGCTCATGGTATGACCTGCGCACTATCAGGAACAAACACATGGAGACAGTGCAGAGCCTTAAAGTGCCCAGGAAGAAGAGCAAGTCTTTAAAAGATAAATTAACTCATCCCTCTGAGCCTCAGGTTTTTTTCTTGCTAAATGAAGATATTATGAGATATGTTGAAAAGTGTTGTAAAAATAATTGAGATTGACAAGACCATGAAGATAGAACCTACTGTTTGCTCAGCACTTCTAACTGTTGTCATCTACTAGGGTTGTTAAGATATTCTTGACCTATCTGCAAACTGCCGGCAAGGTGCTCTCTCTAGCCCATGTCCCCAAACTATCCTCTATGCCCCATCCTTTTGTATACTTTTACTGTCTTTGGTGAGGCTCATTAAGTTTATTCAGTCTGGTATAGACATGAATGGAAGAATGCATCTGGGCTTGGAACCAGAAAATCTAAACCCAAATCCTGGTTCCTGCACTTATTGGAATTTTTATCCAGGTTCCTAAGGTTAGGCAATGCCTCAGATGGCCTTGGTTTGCCCTTCTGTGGATGCATGATAAACCAGATGAACTCAACCCTGCATATATCAATTTCTTTTCCATGCTAGAGCAAGGGTAAAGTCGTAGAGATGCTCACTGAGAAGTTGGTTAAATAAAATACACAGACATGCACGTGCGCGCACACACACACACGCACACACACACGTGCACATACACACAAGTCACAGTTCTCATAATGGAAAGTTACTGGGACTGGGTTGTACCTGAGAGATGTGATATATATGATATAAATATAGAGCATTAGAGACAGGGGAACTTGGAAATCTTTGTACACAGTTTCCTAATCCTGAAATATGGAAAAAAATTTGATCCAGAGAAATAAAATGATTTGGGGGTTACAAAGTTAATGGATTTATGTTGCATATAGTTTGCTTCATGTTGTTTCTCTGTAACCTGCTTCCTTTCCTTAATATTAAAGTGCTATATTTATTTGAGCCACAAAAAGAAGTCAGCGGGGAAAAAAAATAGTTCTCACCTAAACCCTGTGCCTTCAGGGAGATTATCAAGAGAAGCTGACCTAATGCACCTCTAGCATTGGGTACTAGGTCTGGGTTGCATGTCATTTCTACTCCATAATATTTGGAGGTATAACAGGTAAATTAATGCATCCCTTTGAGGCTCAGGGGTTTTTTCTACTAAATGAAGATATCATTAGGAATATGGAAAGGTGTTTGTAAGGATAATTGAGATTGACAAGAGCATGAAGACAGAACCTACAGAATGGGAGAAAATCTTTGCCACCTGCACCTCAGAGTGTTAATTTCCAGAATGTACAGAAAACTCAAAAAGCTTAACACTCAAAACAAAACAAAACAAAAAACCAAATAATCCAATCAATAAATGGGCAAAAGAGCTGAACAGGCCCTTACCAAAAGAAGAAATATGAATGATCAATAAATATATGAAAAAATGTTCAACATCTCTAGCAATTAGATAAATGCAAATTAAAACTACACTGAGATTTCATCTCACTCTAATCAGAATGGCAATTATAAGAGTACAAGTAACAACAAATGTTGGTGAGGAAGTGGGGAAAGCGGAATGCTCATACATTGTTGGTGGGCCTGCAAATTGGTGCAACCCTTCTGGAGAGCAGTACGGATATTCCTCAAAAAACTAGGAAGGGAACCAGCATTTGACCTAGTTATCCCACTCCTTGATACATATCCAAAGGGTTTAAAATCAGCATACTGTCATGACACAGCCACATCAATGTTCATAGAAGCTCAATTAACAATAACCAAGCTATGGAACCAACCTAGGTACCCTTGGCCAGATGAATAGATTAAGAAATTATGGTATGTATACACACTGGAATATTACTCAGCTATAAATAAGAATGAATTGATGACATTTGCCAGTAAATGGATGGATCTGGAGACTATCATGCTAAGTAAAATAAGCCAATCCCAAAAAACCAAAGGTTGAAAATTTTCAAAATGTTACTGTGATAAATTTTATATCAAGTAACCTAAGTTAGGCTTGAAGAATTGCTAGCATTTTATTTATACTTTTGTGGAAGCTATTTTTCATTACCCAAAGTCACAGGATCAAGTCCAATGTACCACATAAACATGACTTTATAACTTGATAAAATGGAAGTGTTGGGAGAATATTTGCCAGAAAGAGCTGGTGATTATTATTGTCTGTGAAACTCAATGTTCAAAACAAGCAAACCAGAAGGAAAGCATTTCTTCTATTTTAACATGTATAGGAACCAGTGTCTAGGGTTAGGGGCTTAGGATTTTAAGAACACTTTCTTAAGAATCATATTTTTCTTTGTTATGTTTTTGCTGTTTGCAGCACCATTTTGTTTAGTGTTAGGTAGGAGATAGGGCTGGGGAAGGGACCACCTCTTAAGTCTCTCAGATCTACCCAAAACCCTTATAACACTCCACCCAAAACCCCTTTCTGTGAGAGGAAACTGGGCCATCTTGTGGTTAAAGAGAGAAAACTAGACCACAACATGGGAAGTTCAAGCACATGAAGGGAAGGCCCCCAGTCTTGGGAGTGGGCAATGGCCCAAGAACTGACGTCAAGTAACTTGTTGCTATGTAACCTATCATTGGTATTGTAGTTTGCTCCCCTTCCATGCATTATGGGGAAAAGAAACATATGCATGAGTAGTAGGAAAGAAATTATATAAAATTCAGCTATCAGTCAAAGTGCCAATCAACCCCAGACCCACCCCAGGCAGAAGGGGGAGAATCAGCATAGCCTCCAAAAAACCAAGCTCCACTGATGGGCCTTGAGCTTTTACATAGCTTCTGCCCACTCTGCTCTTCTGAAGAGTTACTTTGTCTTTCAATACACCTCTGCCATGCTTGCCCACCTCTCTCCCTCCAAGCTCAAAAATCTAGACCGTGGACCCCCTGGAGACCCCTGCCCTCGCTTCAGTAACATAAGCATAGAGGAAACTTATACAAACATTTTTTAAAAATTTAATTTCCAGTTATATCAACAGTGGAAAAATATTTTCTATTAAAAGAAAGCAAAATAATATTCTTCCTAGATTCAAAACAAGGAAGAGCAGTGCTTAGATTTATCATCTCAACTTTCCATGACCCCTGTTCCTAATGTATTTCCCATTTTCCTCTGTTCTAATCTTTTATACTAGATATCTCTGAGGTTTCCTCCTCTCTTTAGTTCAGGTTGGAATGCAATTTATTTTTCTGATGTTAGTTCCCGACTGTCTGCTGATGTATCTCATGAGTGTGTGTGTGTGTGTGTGTGTGTGTGTGTATTTCCTCCACTGAATCTACTTTACCCAGCCAATAGCAATCAACAGAAATGTCCCATCTGGTATCAGACCCTATGCAACCAGAAAGAATAATAAAAAAATATATTTGTTATCTTCAGAAGTATAACAAACTGGTAAGAAAAGCAGGCATAAAAGAATATGATTGTGAACTATGGGCTAATGTTGGATTAGACATCTATTTCATAGCCACCAGAAGGAGGAATATCTCTGGGAAAAATATTAAATGGAATTGATAGATTATCAGCTGTCTGTAAACACTAAGAGATTTATATTTATCACAGAGTATTTGAAACAACTTAGTTTTAGTCTATAAACAATGAAGGACAGAGGAAGTGGTTATTAGCTCCAGGGGAGAAAAAAATTCAAAAGTAAATGTGATCATAACATGCATAATGATAGCCATAATGACAGAAATTGATCCATCCAAACATTATGACAAAACTACATTGGGGGAAAAAGGCAGTATTCTGATAGGGGTCTGTCCACAGTAACGGCAGAGGATGTGGTGTTAGCTCATTGTCTTATATATTGAGCTATGAGTAGATAAAAAATTTAAAATAGTATCAAAAGAATTCATGCAGAAATATGAAAATAAAGGAAACGATTAAAAATTTAAATGCTTGCTGCTGGACAATGAAAGTTATTGGGAAACTGAGAAATGAGACAATAATGACCTCCTTCAGGCTAAATCTAACAAATTTGTTTTTGTTATTTTGCCTCTCTGAGTTGTTTAATAATAATTGCATTTTCTGTGCTCATAAACAATGTTAAGTAATGTATGCTTATTATCTAACAACAAACCTGTCCTGTTATACACATCTTACAGATTGAATAAACAAACTGAGAGAGCTTAAGAAACTTGCTGTAGCTCACACAGTGAGTAGGACTCAAACCCATGTCTGTCTGATTCTATTTTGGGGGTGAGGATGCTGAGGATTGAACCCAGAACACCAAACACCACTCAGCTCACAACCAAGGCTAAACATATGCTCTACCACTGAGCTACAGCCCCCAGTTTGTCTGATTCTTGAATCTGTACTGAAGATTACCTGTATCGTGGCCCTTTTGCTTCCTTTAGAAGTGACTTTGTTTGCAGAGTTGCCATCAAGTATGTTCCAGTTATAATTTTTTAAGTAGCCTGACTCAGCTGCCTTCTTCAGCATCCACTTGTGTGCACATGACTTTCATGCATCTGTGTGGAGCTTACTCCACTCCTTAGCTTCCTCTGCCAGGGGCAGTACCTCAGTCAACTGGATATTTCTTCAGGGAGAATTAGGCAAGAGTCTCTTAAGACACCCCATGTTTTGGCAGGACTCTTTTATGGGAGGTACGGGGAATTGAACTCAGGGACACTCAACCACTGAGCCACATCTCCAGCCCTATTTTGTATTTTATTTAGAGACAGGGTCTCACTGAGCTGCTTAGTGTCTCGCTTTTGCCAAGGCTGATTTTGAACTTGCAATCCTCGTGCCTCAGCCTCCCCAGCTGCTGGGATTACAGGCATGCACCACCGCACCTTACTTGGTAGGAGTTTTGAACGTCTTCCAGATGTTAATGTGCACTATGAGCTACAAGAAGACAGAGGAAGTTCAGTGTCTTCTGAACTTAATGGTCCATGAAATCTAATCACTGTTTTTGTTTTTTGTTTTTTCTCCTCAAAGAATTTCAGGAAACTAGTGTTCAAATGAGAAACTTTGGGAAATATCAACATAAGCTATTTTGGAGCTAGGAGATAGTAATAGAGGTAACCTTTGGCCTCTAGTTGGGTTTGGCCAGTAATAGGAACTAGACTGTAGGAAAAAGAGGCCATAGGATATGTATTGGCAAGGGTGATTCACTGTCCTGTGGAATTTTTCCCTCAATGATTTAAAATAAGTAAACTCAGAGAAGTGAGCCAGAAATCTGAGATGTTTTATTAAAGAGTATAAGCTGATTTTGGTGGCAGTATGGTGGTATTTAAATGTGGTTTTAATTTTCTTGATTACTAATGAGGTTAAATGTGGTTTCATATCACTTTTTGCCATTTGGATTTTCTCTTTTGTGATTTGCTTGGACAAGTCTCTTGAAGAATTTTCTGCTGAGCTGTCTCCTTTACCTAATGGACTTTATATATACTGGATACATACCCTTCCTTGATTATATGTATTAAAAATGCCATCTAATACACTGTGGATTGTCAATTTTTACTTTATATATTTAATGATTCTGTTATTAGGTATATACACAGTTAGACATTTAGAGGTTTGACTTTCTATAATACTGAATATTCTTAATTTTTATCAGTAATGTTTTTTACTCTCAGAACAACATTGTTTCATAAAGGTTTTAGCTTAAAGTTTGTCTGATATATATTTCCTCATTCTTTTTCTTTGTGTATTTTGTATATTAAAATTTGTTTTTTAAAGTAAATAGTGTTTCTGACTTTTTAATACTTTTTCAGCAACTTCTTTGTATTTTATTACACATATTTATTTACATATTTGGTATTAAATATACCTTCATACTTTTGAATTTCCTGGAGGAAATAGAAAATCTAATTCTCACTGGAATTGGATAAATCATATATGCTGTAATTTTTAGGGTTAGGAGGAAACACAGCAAAAGGTTATATAACTACCAGACTAATGGAAGGGAGAAATATTATAATAAAAATACTTGATCACTCAAAAATTATAAAGAAAGTGAAGATGATGGAATACAGAGCAGTTGAAAACAATTCAAAAAATTTTTTTATTATAATTTTCTTTTTCGTACCAGGGATTGAACCCAGGGGCACTAAGCCACTGAGCAACATCCCCAGCCCTTTTTAAAAATTTGGTGTAAGTTGCTTAGAACCCTAGCTAAGTTGCTGAAGCTGGCCTCGAATTTGTGATTCTCAGCCTCTTAAGCTGCTGGGAATTATAGGCATGCAGCATGGCTTCTGGCTATGTATTAAATTTCTCTCCTTTGTGTATGAAACCTATGTATATCTTTGAGTTTCAGTTCCATTTTCTGAAGAATAAGTATAATATAAACAATAGTATGTACCTTTCAGCTTGGATGTGAAAAATACGTAGACATACATCCAAAGAATGTGGCCTGGGACACAGTAAACATTAATCAACAACAAATATATAGAGATATATATCTCTATATATGTATACAGATATGTAGATATATAATCTATATTGTTTTTATACATATTATCACACTAACAGGAAAGCTTTTTATGAGTTCTTATTGCTCTTAGAATAAATTCCAACATCCTCATTATGGGCTAAATTTGTCTTCCCAAAATTCACGTAGTAAAATCCTAAACTCCAATGTGCTGATATTAAGAGACAGATCCTTTCATTAGGGTGAGGGTGGTGTTCTCATGAATGGGATCACACAAAGAAACATGAGTTTGCTTCCTCTCTCTGGCTCCACCACTTGAGGATACAATGAGAAAATGGCCATCTGCTGTCCATCACCAGAACTGGCCATCCTGACCCTCTGATCTTGGACTTCCCAGCCTCCAGAATTGTGACCAATATAGCGCTGCTGTTTACGTCACCCAGTCCATTCTGTTGTAGCAGCCTGGACTGACAGACCGTACTAAAGGTGACTGAGACCCTGAATGATCTGACTCTTCTTATTCTCTGCTCCTGTTATATTGTGATTCAGAATCTCTTTGCCTTTTGTACCTACATCATTGTCTCCCTACCCCCTTGGGTCTTCTTCTGTCTGGAACATTCTCCACCCCTGCTCTCTTCTTAATTTGTGTGTCTACTGCTCATTCATCAGGTCTCCAGTTAGATAATACCCATCTTTAGGAAGTCCCCTCTGCATTCCCAAGGTTTTGTTCACTGATCATCCTGTGAGCTCTCAGGATGCTCTAATTTGTCCTATCCTGTCATATTCATATTGATATAATTCTAGTGAAGGCTCTAGACCTGATTCACTAGAGCCAGGAGATGGCAGGGCCAGGCACTTGGATTCCCAAGACTATAAACATTAACAAATCTCTTTTCTTTACAAATTACCCAGCCTCAGATATTTTGTTGTAATGGGGGGAAATGTTATGCTTTCACTTTTCCGTGTAAGGTGAATATTGTTTTCTTTTTACAAATGAGGAAATTGGGCTCAAGAGAATTAGCAAGGTCTTCCAAAAAATGGTTGCAATTGAATTTGTCATAGTAAAAGACCAGGTTCTTTCTCTTACACCACTTGTTTCTTTGACTTTGAAAGATGTCATATTAATTATTGCTATGCAACCAACCTGTTCCATTTAGGGGGTGGGCACTGGAAACTGAACCTGGGGTACCCTACCACTGAGCTACATCCCATACTTTTTTTTTTTTACTTTTTAAAATTTTTACTTTTTAAATTTTTTTTTACTTTTTCCCATTTTCATTACTGGAGATGAGACTCACAGAAACTCTACCACAGAACTTTTTTTCTTTTCTTTTTACTCTTTATTTTGAGACAGGCTTTGGCTAAATTGCCTAGGCTGACCTTGAACTTTCCACCCTCTTGCCTCCACCTCCCATGTAGCTAGTGTTATAGATATGTGTCACAGTGCCCAGATACCTTGTTGCCATTTTTATGGACTTTCACAATGAATCTCCAACAGTGTAATTTCATGCAAGTTACATGTTGAAATTATGTATAGTTTTCTATGAAAATAACACGGAACTGTATGAAATTGTGAAAATGGGCTTTCAAAAGGCTTCTAAATGCCTTTAGATTAGTTTATGTATATTAAGACCTTTCAATCACTTTTATTCCCACAATAGTCACCACTGTTATTTTCATATGAAAGACGGTAAGTGTAACTACTGCTTTTTCAGCAAATTGCACAATAGATGCACACGCCCATATTAGAGACACAAATTCAGTTAACACTTGCGACATAAATAAAAAAGAAACTGGTTGTCTTTCTCAGAAATTCTCAGCCCAGCTTTTAAGATTTAGAAAAGCCACTAGAAAAAAGAAATGCAGATTTAATCTGAGTTAGGTGTGAAGTGTGGGGAGGTGATTCTATCTGCACAAAGAATCTGAGGCACTTTTCTAGAGCCTGGCTCCAGTCAGACTCAGCAGACACTGCAGGCTGGAAGAAGGTAGGTCCAGGGATGTCCTTCCTGGGCTTTTGGACTGATGGACTTTCAGTTACTGCTTCTTAGACTCCTGGGAATAGGAGAAAGAATGAGACAGCTCACATTGCACAGGATAGTATTCTGGATGGGGGCGGTGATCTTTGATTGTGATGATATACTGAGATGATCCTACTCTGTGGACTTTTTGGAAGCTTATATTAAGGATACCTATTTCATTCCTTATAGACTCCAATGTTAGATTTATTCAGGAACAGATTAATTCCTACAAATCTGGCCTTTTGATCTTGTTTGTCCTTGCCTTCTAAGGTTCTCCAAACTGTATTTGAGCAGGGAAACTACCACTACCAACTGCTGTACTCATTTCCAGAATTACTAACAGTAATTCATGTTTTACACCTTAGAGAACTTTTTTTGGATAAGTGTACTCTAAAGTTTTTAGCAAGCAGGACCTGTTCCTTTGATATTCTCTCTACATTTTCTCTCAAATTCGTTCTCAAGAGATCTTCATATTTCATAATCACTTTACCTGATTTATAGAGACATAGATGTTTTAATTTTATAAGGAAATGGAGTTTTAATTCTGTTTCTCTTCATTGCTTTTGGAAATTTTCTTTAAGAGAAGAAGAAATAGTGACTTTTTGGTTGTGCTCTCCTATTTATCTTCTAATCTTAAGTATTTCATAGTCATTCACATAAGTGTGTTTCTTATTAGTTACAAATTTTATTTGTCTTTATTCTTATTTTTTAAAGTTGTACTTATTATTTTATGGTTTTTCACTTTGTGCTCTTAATTTTACCAAATTCTATAAATATGAATGTATACTAAAAATCAATGTTTTAGATATCTAAAATTTTATTTAGACTTTTCCCCCCTCAATCTTTGAAATCAACTCTTCTTTTTCTGATTTTCATTAGTTTTGTTGCTAAGTATTTAATAATGTGGTTCTTTTGGCCTATCAGAGACAAAAACAAGTGGATTATCTGGAGATATCTGAGTTGTTTTCCTGAACACAAAGGATCTGAACAAATTAAATATTTTAAAAATATTGTTACCAATGAGAGGGCACACATCTCCAAACTTGAGACATTTATGGGCCTCAATGAAGAGTAAATTGTTATCAGAATCAATTTGAGTTGAAGAATTTCAGCAAGCTTCTCTTGCCCCAACATTTAAGGAATTGTACCTTGAAGCATCTGAATATGCACCCAAATGAATAAAATTTACACGTTGCTTACACCTATCTACACACAACCTGATTGGAGTTACCACTCTGAGCAGAGACATCAGAATATTATGTTTGATTTGCATTCTTGGAAGGACAATTCTGTGTCTTTGCTATGCATTGGCAAGTCAAGATTTAAGGCACTCTAATAAGACAAGAGATTTAAAATGTAATATCAAGGGCATGACTCTAAGTCTTAAGTTCCATCCTCAAAGTCTGGAGTTTGTAGAACAAAATTCAAGGTTATGTAAAACACACTCAGTAAAGATAGACGTGGGAATTTTCTAATTCTTGGAGTGTATATGTGTTTTGATAAAAACAGGACTATAAAATACTCTGCATAAATGGTAACGTGGATGATTCTGGGGAGCTAACTCCTCACATTTAAGTGAGTAATGGAGAGGTGGCTATAACCAATGAGATAGATAAATTTGATAGAGATAAATTTGATCACACTTGAATATGAAATTGAAGAATTTTCCCTAATTTGGGGGTCCAGCACATTTATGTCAGTTCTCTCCACATTTTCTTCTCTTCAACACTTTGTAAGATCTCGACATCACATGGTCCTTAGATCCCCCCTCTCTCTCCTTTTCTCCTTCTCCCCTCTTCCCTCTTAAGGTGTCCCTTTTTATACTTTCCTGATCTCAAATAGCTGTCATAATATAGCCAGAATTTGCCCATAAGGAGGAAGTTGACTCACAGTCTATGTCCCTCTTTTGTCACGTCCGGGGTCCTCATCCTGAATTGCATTTTTTATTCTAGCACTGTTTCCACTGCCATGGCAACCATGCAAGGAATCGAACAGACAACCCTGGAGGGTGGCCCTGCTCTGCAATCCCTGGGGCAACCAGGAACTCTAAACTCCCACCTGTGGAAAGGGTTGCAAGAGAAGTTCTTGAAGGGTGAACCCAAGGTCCTCGGGGTAAGTGGTTGCACATTTGAGAGAAGACCAGTGGTGTAAACTCACACCTGATCAACCCAATGCCAAATACCATCCATTAGCCTTGTGGTATATCCACCAGTCCTAGAGTCTTCGTGGTTTAATTTTCAGACTTTATCATTTGAAAAAATGTTATTGTACTCTATCATGTCATGCTTCCATTCCAGCTACAATTAAAGTACCATGACTTCAGATCCATTCCAGGTGGTGAGTCATCCAGGAGAGTTATATTTTGCCCCAATGGAAGAACAGCTGCAGAAAGGGCTTTGTGTGCTAGCTGAGGTCCCTGCCACAGGCCTGTCTGGTAGCAGATGGACCATTATCTGTCCCTTTATCTGTCTCTCTAGCTCCTTTTTCTTTAGCCTGCTTCTCAGATGGTAAAGAATCTTTTATCTTCCAAACGCTTCTGCCTGGAATCTCAGATGGATGTGGCTAAAAGAAATGGAGAGTTTAAACAGTGTCAGTAGAGGGCAGGTTAAAGGATGTTGAATGAAGAGGTTCATTTTTATCCCAAGCTTCAACTGGGCTCAGTTAATTATATTTTATATTCTTTTTTCCCCTCCTATTCAGAGTTAGGTTTTTTGGTGATAAGTTTTTTGAGTTCTTTATATATCCTGGAGATGAGTGTTCTATCAGATATGCGTGTGGCAAAGATTTGTTCCCAGCGTGTCAGCTCTCTGTTCACTTCATTGATTATTTCTTTTGCTGAGAAGAAGCTTTTTAGTGTGAATCCATCCCATTTGTTGATTCTTGATTTTGCTTCTTGTGCTATAGGAGTCTCATTAAGGAAATATGGTCCTAATCCTACATGATGAAGATTTGGGGCTATTTTTTCTTCTATTGGGCGTTGGGTCTCTGGTCTGACTCCCAGGTCCTTGATCCACTTTGAGTTGAATTTTGTGCATGGTGAGAGATAGGGGTTTAGTTTCAATTTGCTGCATATGGATTTCCAGTTTTCCCAGCACCATTGGTTGAAGAGGTTGTCTTTTCTCCAGTGTACGTGTTTGGCTCCTTTATCTAGTATAAGGTAACTGTATGTAAGTGGGTTCGTCTCTGTGTCTTCTATTCTATACCATTGGTCTACATGTCTATTTTGGTGCCAGGACCATGCTGTTTTTGTTACTATAGCTTTGTAGTATAATCTGAGGTCAGGTATTGTGATGCCTCCTGCTTCACTCTTCTTGCTAAGGATTGCTTTGGCTATTCTGGGTCTCTTATTCTTCCAAATGAATTTCATGATTGACTTTTCTATTTCTATAAGGAATGACATTGGGGTTTTAATTGGGACTGCATTGAGTCTATATATCACTTGGGAAGTATGGCCATTTTGACAATATTGATTCTGCCTATCCAGGAGCATGGGAGATTATTCCATCTTCTAAGGTCTTCTTCAATTTCTTTCTTCAGTGTCTTGTAGTTTGCATTGTAGAGGTCTTTCACCTCTTTTGTTAAATTGATTCCCAAGTATTTTATTTTTTTGAAGCTATTGTGAATGTGATAGGTTTCCTAATTTTTCTTTCAGAAGGTTTATCACTGATGTATAGAAATGCAATTGATTTGTGGGTGTTGATTTTATATCCTGCTACTTTGCTGAATTCATTTATTAGTTCTAAAAGTTTTCTGGTAGAATTTTCTGGTAGAATCATGCTGTCCGCAAATAATGCTAGTTTGAGTTCTTCTTTTCCGATTCGTATCCCTTTAATTTCTTTCGTCTGTCTAATTGCTCTGGCTAGTGTTTCAAGGACTATGTTGAATAGCAGTGGTGAGAGAGGGCATCCCTGTCTAGTTCCCATTTTCAGAGGGAATGATTCCAATTTTTCTTCATTTAGGATGATGTTGGCCTTGGGTTTAGCATAGATAGCTTTTACAAAGTTGAGGTATGTTCCTTCTATCCCAAGTTTTTCTAGTGTTTCGAGCATAAAAGGGTGTTGTATTTCGTCAAACACCTTCTCTGCATCAATTGACAAAATCATATGATTCTTACCTTTAAGTCTATTGATGTGATGGATTACATTAATTGATTTCCATATGTTGAACCAACCTTGCATCCCTGGAATGAACCCCACTTGATCATGGTGCACTATTTTTTTGATATATTTTTGTATGCGATTTGCCAGAATTTTATTGAGAATTTTTGCATCCATGTTCATCAGGGATATTGGTCTGAAGTTTTCTTTCTTTGATGTGTCTCTGTCTGGTTTTGGAATCAGGGTGATACTTGCCTCATAGAATGAGTTTGGAAGGGTTCTATCATTTTCTATTTCATGAAATAGTTTGAGGAGAATGGGTATTAATTCTTCTTTGAAAGTCTTGTAGAACTCAGCTGAGAATCCATCTGGACCTGGGCTTTTCTTGGTTGGAAGGCTCTTGATTGTATTTTCTATTTCCTTGCTTGAAACTGATCTGTTTATGTTGTGTATGTCCTCTTGGTTCACTTTGGGTAGGTCATATGCCTCTAGAAATTTGTCGGTGTCTTCAGGGTTTTCTATTTTACTGGAGTATAAATTTTCAAAATAGTTTCTAATTATCTTCTGTATTTCAGTAGTGTCTGTCATGATATTTCCTTTTTCATCTCAAGTTTTAGTAATTTGGGTTTTCTCCCTCCTTCTTTTTGTTAGGGTGGCTAAGGGTTTGTCAATTTTGTTTATTTTTTCAAAGAACCAGCTTTTTGTGTTGTCAATTTTTTGAATTGTTTCTTTTATTTCAATTTCATTGATTTCAGCCCTAATTTTGATTACTTCCTGTCTTCTACTTCTTTGGGTGTTAATTTGTTCTTCCTTTTCTAAGGCTTTGAGATGAAGAGTCAATTCAGTTATTTGTTGACTTTTACTTCTTCTAATGAATGAGTTTAGTGCTATGAACTTTCCTCTTAGCACTGCCTTCATGGCATCCCAAAGATTTTGATATGTTGTATCAGAGTTTTCATTTGTCTCTAAGATTTTTTTTTAATCTCTTCCTTAATGTCTTCTGTTATCCATGCATCATTCAATAGCATATTATTTAGTTTCCAGGTAATGGAGTAGTTTCTGTTTTTTAATCTGTCATTGATTTGTAATTTTATTCCATTGTGGTCAGATAGTATGCAGGATAGAATCTCTATATTTTTGTATTTGCTAAGACTGGCTTTGTGACATAACATATGATCTATTTTGGAAAAGGACCCATGTGCAGCTGAGAAAAAAGTGTATTCGCTCGTTGATGGATGGAACACTCTATATATGTCTGTTAAGTCTAAATTATTGATAGTTTCATTGATATCTATGATTTCTTTATTACGTTTTTGTTTGGAAGATCTATCTAATGGTGAGAGAGGTGTGTTAAAGTCTCCAAGTATTATTATGTTGTGGTCTATCTGATTCTTGTATTTGAGAAGGATTTGTTTGATATATGTTGAAGCCCTATTATTTGGGACATAGATATTTATGGTTGTTATGTCTTGTTGATGTATGATTTCCTTAAGAAGTATGAAATGACCTTCTTTATCTCTTTTCACCATCTTTGGTTTGAAGTCCACTTTATCTGATATGAGGATGGAAACTCCTGCTTGTTTGCGGGGTCCATGTGAGTGATATGTTTTTTCCCACCCTTTCACTTTCAGTCTGTGGATGTCTTTTCCTGTGAGATGAGTCTTTTGAAGACAGCATATTGTTGGGTCTTTTTTTAAATCCAGTCTGTCAGTCTATGTCTTTTAATTGGTGCATTTAGGCCATTTACATTCAGGGTTTTTATTGAAATATGATTTGTAATTCCAGTCATTTTGGTTTGTTTTTGGTTTTTACCTTGAGTTGTTTTCTCTTTTGAATGGTCTTTCCTCTAGTGTAGTTCCTCTCTTTGTAAATTTCCATTGTTGGTTATCCTTTCCTCCTCATGGAATATTATGCCAAGAATGCTGTGTAGTGCAGGCTTTCTTGCTGTAAATTCTTTTAGCTCTTGTTTATCATGTAAGGTTTTTATTTCGTCATCAAATCTGAAGGTCAATTTTGCTGGATATAGGATTCTTGGTTGGCATCCATTGTCTTTTAGGGCTTGGAATATGTTATTCCATGATCTCCTGGCTTTTAGTGTCTGGGTTGAAAAATCTGCTGAGATATGAATTGGTATCCCCTTATATGTAATCTGGTTCCTCTCTCACAGCCTAAAATTCTATCCTTATTCTCTATGTTGGGCATTTTCATTATAATGTGCCTTGGTGTAGATCTGTTGAAATTTTGTACATTTGGTGTCCTGTAAGCCTCTTTTATTTGATTTTCCATTTCATTTGTCATATTTGGGAAATTTTTTGATATTATTTCATTGAAGAGATTGTGCATTCCTTTGATTTGAAATTCTGTGCCTTCTTCTATCCCAATAAATCTTAGATTTGGTCTTTTGATGCTGTCCCATATCTCTTGTATGTTCTGATCATGATTTTTTACCATCTTCACTGTATGTTCAAATTTATTTTCAAGATTGTTTATCTTGTGTTCATTATCCAAGGTTCTGTCTTCCAGGTGATCTAGTCTGCTGGTGATGCTTTCTATTGAGTTTTTTATTTGGTTAATTTTTCCCTTCATTTCAAGAATTTCTGATTTTTTTTTCCACGATATCTAGCTCTTTCTTAAAGTAATCTTTTGCTACTTGTAATTGCTCTCTTACCTCTTTGTTAGAATGATCTATAGTTGCCTTTATTTGCTCTCCTATTTCTTTGTTGGCTTGATCAATTTTTGCCTGTAATTGTTCACTTATGTCATTCTTTAGTTCACTGATCATTTTAATTATGTACATTCTGAATTCTTTCTCTGACATTTCATCAACTGTGCTGTCAATGGATTCTGTTACAGTGGTATCCATGTTTATTTGGGGCACTTTCTTCCCTTATTTTTTCATGTTGATTGTGTATCTTCTTTTCTTGAAATACCAATCTGAGGTATTGCGGCTTCTATCCTATAATCTTGTTTTGACACTCCAGATTACCTTTGTCTCACCTTGGAGCTACTTCTGTTCTTCCAGTGTCCCCAGATGGACACTACTGTCACTAAAGTTGGTGGCAAAGGTAGTGGATGTCCTTCTAGAGGGCAGTGGGAGTGGCCTTGGCTGGGCTCTTGAGGTGGCCCCTGAGGGCTAATTTGCCCCTCTCTTGCACTCCTGCTGATGAACAGGAACTCTGAAGTGGAACTAGAGGCCAGCTCAGGTCTCACTTAGGCAGGGTCACAAGCTGGAGAGTCTGTGTGCAACCCTTACAGTGAGTGTGAGCTTCCCTGGGGCTGGAGGCTAGCAGGCTCTGGTCTTCCTTCAGCTGAGAATCCCTGGCATTTTCTAAGGGCAGTTTTGGGCCTCCTGTCTTGCCTGACCACAGGTAGTCTGGAGCGGAACTGAGGCAGGCCCAGAGCACACTTGGGTGGGGCCTCTTCATGCTGGGATCTCTGGAGGCCACTCTTACCCTGGGTGTGCCTTCCTCTGTGGCTGGTAGCAATCAGACTCTGGTCAACCCTTAGTTGGACATCCATGAAGTTTCCTGAGGATGGGTCTGGGCCCTCTGTAGCTCCTGCCAAACCCCAGGAACTCTGGAGTGGAACTGGGGCAGACCTAGGCTGCCCTTGGGTGGGGCTACCTCACTCTGGTGTCTCTGGAGCAACTCTTGCCCTGAGTTTGGGCTCCCCAGTGACTAGAGTTAGCAGTCCCTGGCCTCTCTTTGGCTGGAAAACTGTGGAGGTTCCTGAGGGAAGATCAGGGCCCTCTGCAGCTCCTGCCAGTCCAAAGGAACTCTGGAGTGGAACTGGGGTGGACCCAGGTTGCCCTTGGGTGGGGCAGCCTCACACTAGGTTCTCTGTGGGGACTCTTACCCTGAATTTGGCTCCCTAGTGGCTTGAGGTAGCAGTCCCTGGTCTCCTGTTGGCTGGACACCCGTGGAGGTTCCTGAGGGCGGATCTGGGCCCTCTGTGGCTCCTGCCAGTCCACAGCAACTCTGGAGCGGAACTGTGGTGGACTCAGGCCGCCCTTGGGTGTGGCTGCCCCCGCTGGTGTCTCTGGAGCAACACTTGCCCTGAATTTGGGCTCCCTAGTGGGTAGAGGTAGCAGTCCCTGGTCTCCCTTTGGCTGCACAACCATGGAGTGGTTGCAGTGGTTCCTGCATGCAGATTAGGACCCTCTGCATCTCCTACCAGTCCCCAGGAACTCTGGAGCAGAACTGGGGCAGGCCCAGGCTCTCATATCTAACATTTCTAATTGGTATTCTCCTATTTCTTTCATAGCCTGGCTAAAAGGCAATTGATTTTATTTATCTTTAAAAACACCTTTTATATTTTGTGCCTTTGACTATTGGTTTCTGTAAAGATTACACGACCAGGAGAAGATGAATTAAGCCACTCGGCAAGGTTTTATTGGAACGCGCGCTCGGACCAAATCCCCCGTCCATCAGAGTGTGCCAGGAGAAGTGGCGCTGGATCGTCTGTGCACAGAGAATTTCAAGAAAACCCGGTCAGGAAGGGGAGGGCTCGGGGACAGGAAGAGAAGGCCAGAGTCCTTCCTGGATAGGCCAGGAAAACTCGCTGATTGACAGGAGGTGTGTCCACTAGTGACATCACATCTGGCTTGCAGCTCCACTTCACAGCTGCTGACCGGTTCTCTTAATTGGGCATCTTAGACCCTGACCAGACCTAACATCCCGGCCTTTTTGGTGATATAGGACAGCAGATTCTGTCTGGCTACTTTGTGCAGGATTAGGGGCATCGAGAGATGGGGGTGCATTGGTCAGGGCAGGGAGGCAGACGCAGGAGTGTGGGAGCCTCTGGTTGTCAGTCATGTTGCTTGAATGTAGAAACATTATCTGTGGGTAGGAACAGAAGCTTGGGAGAGACTGCTGATTAGCAGAAAAAGAAGGGGGACTGCAGAGAAATTTTGAGTTTGGTGGGAGTCCATCATGATGGGAGTTTAAGGCTGGTCTATTCTGTAATAAAATTTGTTTAAGTTTTTAAGTAGCAGTTACTGCATAATCAAGTCCTCTTGCTTTAGCCTAGAGGCAGTGAATGGGGGCCATGAAGAGCCCAACTATTACCAATAGAAAGATGGCCCTTTTTTGCCCTAGAGAGGGAGGTGGTAATAAGTCATGGTAATTAAGCCTCATTGTACAGTTAAGTCCCTATAACAAGGCTGGAGAGGACAAGGCATGTAAATATAGTATTTAGTTTTTAATGTCATAGATGTCTATCTTTAAATTATTTTAAATGCCCAGGAACAGCTGTGTTCTTGGTTTTGCTAGGTGTTTAAGATGAAGTAAGTCAAATTGACTTTTGTTCTTACTGATTGTTAAGAGTCACCTTTTGTTTTCCTGGGAGGTATCCTTGAGGAACTTGAGGGCAGCATGTTTGCTCTGCTAGTGCCATTTGTATTAGGACAGGTCGAGGTGTGGCGCTGACCACAAGTGGCTTCCCCAGGAAGCAGAAGGGACAGTTCCCTCTTCATTGATCTTTCTCTTCATTGTATGGCATTTGATTGGCTCTTTAATTCTCTAATGATCTCAGAAATCTCCTTGATCAGGAGGTCCTGCGGCCCAGAGATGTAAAGTGCTCCAGAGAAGTTCCCTCATTCCTTGGATTCAGGTTGATTCAAAGGGCAAAAGCCAAATACTGTTTTTTTTTTGGCCCTTTAATTTAATTTTAGTTTTTAAGTCTTGATCTTAAACACTCAGCAAGCCAATATCACCAGTTATAAAGTAAGGGTACTGGGATTTAAGGTACTTTAAGTACTTTAAGGTACTTTAAGGTCTATCTTATAGGTGGTGGCTGATCTATCTTAAAATAATTTGGGTTGGTTGTTCTTTTTT